>JAAKBF010000125.1:0-213055 GCA_012656075.1 Phytophthora hibernalis
AGGCGAGGTAGCCAGGTCGTGGTGTGCTGTGCAACACGCTCATGACTCAAGCTACAACTGCATTGCAAACGAGAAGTACTCTACAGAAAAGGAGTGGGGCGTGCATCATGCATAACTACGATAATGAAAACTGCTTTTGAATTCGCTCGAGGAGCTTTATCTATATTGTATCTACGCAGGAGGGCACTCATTCGCGGCGAGGTTGTCTCGTACGTGCGTTACTGGTGTCACTGCCTTCTTACAGCTTGCGCTTCTTCAGGGACGGCTCGTCCTGCTTGCTGCCATCACGCGCGAGCTGGATCATGGCGGCATCGGCGATGGCGAGCGCAGCCATGGACTCCACAAGAGGCACGACGCGGGGCAGCACGCACGGGTCGTGACGGCCCTTGCTTCCAGCACTGTGTTCTTGCCGTCGTAGCCAACCGTAGGCTGCGCGCGACCGATGGTCGACACGGGCTTGATGGCCACACGGAAGTAGATGTCGGCGCCGCTCGTGATTCCGCCCAGCACACCACCAGCGTCGTTCTTAGTCACGCCCAGCTTCTCCGGGTTCGACGAGTCCGAACCTGCGCAGAAGGGTCGTTGTGCTCCGATCCGCGCTTGCTGGTGCCCGAGAACCCCGAGCCGATCTCGAAACCCTTGGTAGCTGGGATGGATATCATGGCGTGCGCCAGCACGGCCTGCATCTTGTCGAAGCACGGCTCGCCCAGACCCACGGGCGCGTTGCGGATCACACACGTGACCACTCCGCCAGTGGAGTCCTCGTCCGCCTTCATGTTACGCACGACGGTGGACATGGCGCAAGCCGACGGCGGTGCGGACAGCGAACAGGGATCAGGTCGTCCGTGAGCCATGCGTCCAGGTTCTCCGGGGCAGCCACGACGCCGCCGTTGCGGTTGTACACGACTCCTTCGTGTCGATGTAGGCGGGCGTCGTGAGGTCGTCCTCAGCCTTGACGAACACGGCGTCGTACGCCTTGTCGTTCTCAATCTGCTGGGTCGCGTCGGCCACCTTGGTCCACTTGGCCGGGTCGCGCAGGATGCGGATGGAGCCGATCGTGTCCACATCCTCGCGGGAGTAGACGGCCTTCTTGGGGTCGTTCAGCAGCTCGCGCGGCATGTCCACCGTGCCGATGGAGCTCACCCAGCACACGATGGACGTGCCGAACTGCTGCTTGAGCCACTTCTCAGCCACGGCGCCTGACGCCACGCGGCCGATGGTCTCGCGGGCACTGGCGCGGCCGCCTCCGCTGCTGGCGCGCGTGCCGTACTTCATCTGGTACGTGTAGTCGGCATGGCCCGGGCGGGAACGGCGTCCATCTCCTTGTAATCCTTGGGACGCACGTTCTCGTTGGGCACGAAGAGCGCGGCGGCGTGCCGAGCGTCAGGCCCTTCTCGGTGCCGCTCATGATGGTCACTAGGTCCTTCTCGTCGCGAGGCGTCGTGAGCTTGCTCTGGCCGGGGCGGCGGCGCGTGAGCTGCGGCTGGATGTCGGCCTCCGTGAGCGCCAGCGACGGGGCACGCCGTCCACGATGCAGCCACGCCTTGCAGTGCGACTCGCCGAAGGTCGTGACGCGGAAGAAACGGCCAAACGTGCTCATGCTGTGGTTGGAGAAGGAGAGGTGTGCACACTCGAGCAGATTCTGAAGTGCCGCGTTTTGCTCAAACACGAAATGACTGACGTACGTGGTCGGGATCGACCCCGTGATACTTGGTGCCTGTGATTTAGAGTATTGTGGTTGAGGTCAGATTTATTAAGAAGAAATGGAGAAGGTAAAAATCATTCTATATTTGTTTTACCTGCTATCACTAATATTATCAAAATGAAGTTCGTGTCTTTACTGCAATTATGACCCGGGCTACTAAATAATAACCCGGACCACTACATCTGAAGATGGCTACATCTATGCATTTCCTGAACTTTCTGGTGGACGTCCGGGGTACAGACTTTTGCGAAGGTACACAAAGCCAGCAGCGTAACCGGGCGTGTTAGGTGCACTGCATCATACATATGAATGCAATCCTTGACTTCGCAGCCTTTTGGTGCGACAATTGTCTGGGTCGATGGATGGTCAGTGGCGGTTCCGGCGTCAGCCCGCAAACAAAAACAGGTACCGGTATCTGTCGGCAGGATTTGCTCGAAAAAGACTACTCACGGCGGGACTTGAACCCGCAATCTCTGCCTTAGGAGGGCAGCGCCGTATCCATTGGGCCACGCGAGCTATATATCGACAACAGCGTTTTAAGCGTACTTAACAAAAACAGAGCTGCATCAGCGCAGATCAGACAACATATTTCATTCCATCAACAGTTCCACGCAACAGATTTTGCGCGAAGGAGATCGACCGCGCTGCATGATACGAAGTACCAACGAGCTACAAATCAAAAGGTTATCGTATTCCTCAACTTGCCAAGTGGAGCACACTACGTCGCTACCTAGCCAAGATGACCAAGACCCCCAAGACGAACCTGTTCGCCCATGTGAAGGCGAAGAGCGATTGATAAGCTGCGAGACATCGGTCTTGGCCAGTACGTCGAGCTCCCACAGATCGCCGTCATAGGCGACACCTCCAGTGCGCGATAGCGAATCCATCCTTCGGTCTACTGCAGCCCGACTTGGCGACATTTTCAATTTCCAGCGCTTTGAGATAGATACTGCAGCAAGTAGAATACTAAAGCGCAATGCAATGGCACTAAAAACATCTTCCCAGTGCCTCGTAATATCCAGTTAATTTACTGCGCATACAGTGTTGCGGCGTCGATTGACCTACAAAAGTCGATGCTCTTAATCGCAAGTACTTTCGGAACCTCACTTCCACAGGCGATATCGGATATATGTACAGTACATGTACTGGTACTGCAGCTTGCATATGAACTACGGGGTCAAATTTTCAATCAGGGTTGACCACTTTCATTTTGATGTAAGCTTCTTCCGGTGTTCTTTCTCTACAGGTACCGTACTGTACAGTTCGTTGCTTTTGTTTGTTTTGACTCAAAAGCAAAGTCGCCCTTAATCATTCCGATTTGTCCCCCGGGGCATTGCAAGTGGTGTCAAAACACTGGTGGACATTTTCTTGTGGTGCTTGGTCACGGAACAAGTTGCGTCTAGGTCGGCAAAGCGGAAAACATTCGACAGCAGAGGCTCAACCTGCAGCGCCAAGTTGTGCACTCGCACACAGCGCAAGCCGTCGCTACGAGTGTACAATAGTGCCGCTTGGATGTACGCATCTGTGCCCTCAGCCAGCGGCTCGTCGTATGCAAAAGTCACGCACATTGAACGGTCTTGGTCGATCACAGCAAACTCCATTTCATCCGTCGTAAGCGCATTGCCACCGCGAGCATTAAAGAAGTTTCCATATGAGTGCTCTACACGCAGTCCTGCGCTGCATCGCACCTTGAGAACAGCCTCATAGCCGACATCGCGGTCCACAAGCCGTTGCAGCATGCTAGTAAGGTGGTGTCGATTACTGGAAGGCTCCTTTTCGAACTGAGGCATGTACTGGACACGGCCACCGGTCAACTCGCACACGCGACCAACATCAGCCAACGACGCAAATGTGTTTGCAACTGAGAAGACGTCGAGCGAGATGTGGTTTCACCACACTGGCGAGCCAGAGCCTCGTACGCGTTATTTTCCTCGGGCGTGTATAGATCCACTTCCTTCGTTGTACCGTAAGCACCGCTCACCTCTTCGCGTTTCACTCTGCCAACACCCACACGAGGCGCGCCAGCGTGAAGCAGCACAACACGTCCACCTGAAACCGACAGTGCGTCGGCCACGCTCCATAGCGCAGCACCCGACACCGACTGATTCTTTGTAGTGTTCTCGAATGAGCGTGTGATTACATCTGACAGCTCCGTGATCTTATCAGCTGCGGCGGGGTCATCCATTGATACGAGCCAGCTACTAGGAGGCAACGGTGCCACTGGGTCGTCAATATCGGGGCAGATACTCATCGAGATAGAAGATCCGTTGTCCATCCGGTAGTAGTGCACGGCGGTGTCAAAGTCACAATTCCCACCTTCTTGCGTTTGTTCTGCGCCATCGATGGAAGCAGATATTGGATCGCCTGGAGCGCACTAGTTGCAAGGCCTGTCTGGAACGAAAACAGCGACACGTCGAGAGCAAAACCAGAATGGGCTCTTGTGGCGGGCGGATAGTGTAAGCAGCAGGCACGACGTACTCCACCGAGCCGCGTGCCAACTCTGCGCGTTCCTGGATATCGCGACGTTTGCCGTATTGGTCCACACTGCAGTAGTAGTCCCGAGGGGTGTCGTTGTTTAGCTGACAAATGTTGCATACGAATTTGCGACCACCCTGGATGAACTTGGTAAAGGAACTCACGTAAGCAGCACAACGAGTGCATCGCAGCGGGCCTGTGGGTCCAAAGTCCACCAGTGGAATGGGCAGCTCGTCTTCTTGCAAGTCAGCAAGTGGGCAGATGACCGCAGCCAAAGGCAGACCACATTGCTTCAGCAGATCTTTCGTCGCGGGAACGTGGTTCAGGGTCGGTCGAATAAAGCGCGGGTTGCAGCATCCTTCGTCCACGCACACATAGTCGCTCGATGCTGCTGGCGGCATGGTCACAGTGTGTCCACGGGCAACATACTGCACACGCTCCGGCGCGACGACAGGTCGTGGGATCTGCGTTGGGTCAATCCGCTGCTTCGGTGCCTGCGGAGCCTGAGGCTGCTGTTGTGGAGGGTACCCTCCTGGTTGTGGCTGTCCATACACTCCCGGAGCTCCGGGTGCACCGTAAGGCGGCGCACCTCCAGCTGCAGGTGGGTACGGTCCAGCATTCCGGTTTGGCTGAAGGTACGGCGCTGCTCCTCCCTGCGGCGGGGGTGGTGCTTGCTGCTGGCCACCAAACTGCGGCGGCGGCGGTCCTGGTTGCTGTCCGCCAAACTGCGGTCCTTGCTGCTGGCCAAATTGTGGTGGTCCTGGGCGGCCTCCAGGCGGCGGAGGTGCATTGCCAAACTGCTGTCCACCAGCAGGAGGCGGTCCCTGCTGAAACTGCTGGCGTGGCTGTCCCTGGGCTCCAGGAGGACCAGACTGGAACGACGGCGGTCCTGCCGCGTTGTTGAACGATCCTGGGGCTGGCGGACCTTGGCCCGGGTACGCTGTACGTCCTGGTGCAGGTCCAGGAGGTCCCCTATTCATCTGTGGGACTCCACTGTTGCCTCCAGACGATGGCGGACCTGAAGAACCTGGTGGAAGCCGCTGACCAGGCCCGAACGAGCCTTGGGCCGGCGGGCCGGGTCTAAAGAGCCTTGAGAACCCGGAGCGGGTGGGCCAGTCTGACCTGGTCGGAAAGATCCTTGGGAACCTGGAGCTGGTACTTGTTGGGTCTGGTTAGGAAACCTGGACGTCCACCGAAGCCTGAATGAGGCGCTTGAGGCTGCTGCGCTCCTGGGAAGCTTCGACCGGGGAAGTTACCTGCTCCAGAACCGTAACAACGAGCAGTTAGTTAAGTGGACATGTGTGATATTGTAACAGTTAATTAACACACCTGTGGGTTGCGACATGGGCTGCTGCTGGAAGCCTACAGAACAGGGAAACTGTTAAGTGACGTGGCAAGATATGTTACAGCTTAGGCTCAGACACGTACCGGCGTTGGGAGGCGCGTGTCCGCCGCCACTGTGAGGCGCCTGCTGCTGCTGCTGGGGAGGGGATTGGCCAGGAAGCCACGCGGCGGGTAGTTGGGCTGCTGCATCTTAAGCGGCAGGAGGAACGTCCGATCGCCCCTTTCGAGAGTTCCACGTGTGCACTAAGCAAAGATTGAGTGGGGTGGTTGACACTAAATTGGTGTGGGTACATGAACCTAGGGAACGGCATGAAGGTGTGGACCACATGTGAGCGTCAGAGTGAGAGCACAATCATGCAGCAAGCACAATCAGCAAGAAACGTAACAACGCTGAGCCATACAAACACTTTTGAGCCCCTCATTTTCACTTCGAAACTTGCGTCCAAGGAACCACCACCTATTCGTTCTCAAGATCCGAGCATGATGTTTCTACGTTGCATCGTGCTTGTTGTCTTCGCTACGCTTGCTTCGTTCAACAGTGCTGCATCGGAGGCCACCAACACCAGCAAGACTGCACAGCAGACTGAGACTCGAAAACTAGTTCCGTCCGACGTACGACGAGCAAAGGCAGCAGGCACCAGTACCTCCGGAGCCTCAAGACTACCATTGGCAATGAAGAAGACACTGGCGTCAACGACGAAGAGAGGAGGCAAGGGGTCGTCAACAAATTTCTTGGAAGACACGACTTCGACATGAAGACGTTGTCGCGAATGATGGATGATGATATTCTCAAGCTTCAAGTGTTCAAGAATTGGGACCTGCATAAGCAAAATATTGGCAAGATCAGAGAGCGACTGTATCTGGACTACAATCCCCACTTTGAAAAGCTCCTGTTACAGTACCTGAACAACTACAAACACACGGCGGAGGAGGTGAAAAGCTAAAGCCTGCGAAGCCCAAACGTCCTACTGGCAGCGTTCGTTTTACTCTTCCTCAGGAGCGAAATTGAGTTGCTTTCTTTTAATCAAGTTTCTTTTATCTTGTAAAAACGCTTTTCTGTAAGATACAGAATACCGGGCTAGAAGGGATAACCTTCTAGCCCGAGCTTTTATTCTATTAATGCAAAAGAAGATTGGAAGTCTTTTCTTCTTAACTTATCGTTATGATCATAATCACTGTTATGTATTGTCCTATTTTTGCTGTAGAATTCGACCTTGGAACCCTGGTATGGAGCGATCTTCACAGTACTTGGTCAGAAGGGATCTGGTTTCAAAGTCAGGACGTGTGTTTTGAACTATACACTGACAATCGGATGGAGCTGACAGAGTACTAGCAGATCCATGTTTTCGTTAAAAGAAGAAGTTAGATTTCTTCTTTTATCTTTCTTCTTTAAACAAAAGAATATTTCTTTTTAGAAGACTTTCTTCTAACATCCCAGGACTACAAGCAGTGCACTGTGGTGCTCGCGCAATCGGCCTTCTCTCGTAGTGTGCGCTAACCTTCTTAGGCGAAGGTTAGAGGATTGTCACGATAGCGCTTGAGCCATTTCAGATAGGACTGGTACTTTGGGTCGTACTTCGAAAAGACCTTAAACCCATTCACCATTTCATAGGGAACACCAATCTTGCGGAGAATATGTTCCGGTGAGTTTCCTTTCGCGATCTGGCGCACGATCTTGGCGTCTCCTCGTGAGAGACCATGGGCCCACATGGCAATATCCGTGCCACCTACTCTCTCCTCCTCGCTTTCGTCATCCGAATCTTCCGATTCATCGATGGCCCGCAATGATTTTTTACGGATGCCGTTATCGGCGAGCGAGCGGACCGTGGGCACACCCATCGACAGTGATATCTTGGAGTCCTCGGTCTTGGCTTGGTTCAAGTCTGCTGTCGTCGATGCAGTAGCTGTAGCATCACTACGAACTAGAAGTGTGGCCACGGCAACGAGCAGGACAGACGACACACGCATGGTTTGGACGCTTGAGCTGTTGCTGCTGAGCGAGAAATGGGGGTTTCGGGGAAGTTGGGTATTGTCGAGCAAATTGATGAGTGAAAACGTTTAGTGAGGCTACGTTTACGTTTAGGTGGTGGTACGTTGGTGGCTACTAGTAGCAGTAGTAGTTATTGCAGCTCAATCAGTACCTAAGCATCGGCTTCGAGCTAAGCAAAAGTAATCGAGCAACTGGATTACTTTTGCTTAGTTAGCAAACGCAGGATTCATCTCGGCTGATGACCACTTAAAGCCGTGATGTACATACGGTACCTGTACTGCGTGGTCACCACCCCGGATAATGACCACAAACATACCGTGTTGTATACAGAGCCCGTCTGCTAATTTATTAAAAGAGTTGTGTGTTAGAAGGCCATCACTGTCTATGGCTCGGATCAATGGCTGTATAGATGAATGAAAATGACTATTATTACAAACTGGATTCACTTAGTTTTGTATGTGGGCTATTTGTTGGCCCTTTTCTACTACAAAATTGAGGAGGGGGTGAATCTCAACTCGCTCGGCAAGCCAAAACAACGCCTGTGGTTTAAAGATCCGTGTACGCAGCACGCGGGCTTAAACCCAGGACCAAGCAGGGTCACACCTTGCTCGGTTTAGGTTGTGTCACCGCTCTCAGGGTTTTCAAGGGTGAGGCTCGGGTGTAGTTTCCTGCCGGCATCTCCGACTTCTATGATTTGTAACTAGATGACATCCGTTCCTCAGTTTGTATAAATAGTCTCTGCCATAGATGAATCGCTCAAGTTTTTTCTTCAGAAACATCTGCATCTAAAAAGTAGGTCTCGGCATCATCGAAAAGATCACGTGTTATTTATAATACTTTAAGTATTAAATGAGGGAGGGAGCGAAGTCCAATTCACAGGTCGAAGCATTTATGAAGCGTTGCTTTCTAGCTCATTAGCTTCATAGGTATCAACAAGTCCTTATTGTGCATACCGCGAGTACATAGCAAGTTCGCGTAGCGCTGACCTTCGACTTCCAACTCGTTGCTTGGTGGAGTGGGCATAATTACACTTGGACCTTGGTTTCCAACCTGGGGTACAGTATGACGACTATTACACCTTCAGACAGGGGCCGTGTCGTCCATACCAGAGTTCCAACATCTAATTCTTAGAAAAAGGATTCTTAGCAAAAATAGGACTAAATCATTAAATAGTGATAAGGTACGTAGTATTTTGAATGTCATAGTATGATTTTTTGAAGAAAGAGAAGACTTAGGCCAATAGCACCATTACTTCCTGCGTAAGAAAAGCGTCTATGCCAAGGCGTGCTAGTTCAATGTAGTTCACATAGTGTGTTCTTCAAGTAACCGTTGCACAAATGATGCGGATCAATGCTACTCCCGAGGAAGAGTAAAACGAACGTTGCCAGTAGGACGTTTGGGCTTCGTAGGCTTTAGCTTTTTCACCTTCTGCGCCGTGTGTTTGTAGTTGTTCAGGTACTGTAACAGGAGCTTTTCGAAGTGGGGGTTGTAGTCCAGATACAGTCGCTCTCTGATCTTGCCAATACTTTGCTTATGCAGGTCCACTTCTTGAACACTTGAAGCTTGAGAATATCATCATCCATCATTCGCGACAACGTCTTCATGTCGAAGTCGTGTCTTCCAAGAAATTTGTTGATGACCCCTTGCCCTCCTCTCTCTTCGTCGTTGACGCCAGTGTCTTCTTCATTGCCAATGGTAGTCTTGAGGATCCGGAGGTACTGGTGCCTGCTGCCTTTGCTCGTCGTACCGTCGTCGGACGGAACTAGTTTTCGAGTCTCAGTCTGCTGTGCAGTCTTGCTGGTGTTGGTGGCCTCCGATGCAGCACTGTTGAACGAAGCAAGCGTAGCGAAGACAACAAGCACGATGCAACGTAGAAACATCATGTTCGGGTCTTCGATATGGCTAGATAACGGTTTCTTGGATGCGCAAGTTGCGAAGTGAGGTACTAAAAGAGTGATTTTGTCAAATACTTCAGAAAACAGAGTTCATGGCCAAATTGTTTACGTCTCTAGGTACCAATACGTTTTGATTGTGCTTTGCAGCCTTTTTGCACTTCCGACTCTAATTCGTACGACGCACGAATTGCTGTCAATCGCGCATGTTTCGTACTCGCCCATAGTGTGTCGGGGGATTCTGAAAGCATCCGAATTACCCTAGCATGATTTATGTGGTCGCTTTCGCAGTTTTAGAAGAGCAATTACCGGTAGCAACCCTTCTCGTCCCTTCAGCAAACTTTGAATGGGTCTTTCCGATGGCGATGCTTTTAGCAAGATGACATGTACCGTTAGCAACTGATAGCCAAGCGTAATAAATAAGCTCGAAACACCGTGTATGTGTGTAGTCGTCCCCAACATTTGAGTCAATTTAAAACAAAATGATCGCTAAGCCCTTTTTGAGGTTTTTGCTAGAGCTACTAAGCAAGTTAATTCGAAAGTTTGGTTAAGGACAAAACGCAAAAGTGATATGTTAAAATATACATAATTGAATTGTCATTTTCAGTCAGATGGACAAAAATGGACACAATGAAAGACATATCATTCTTAGAGCGAATAAAGGGCTATATGCAGGGCATTTATAAGTAGGCTATATGAACACCAGAAAAATGAAAACTCTTGTCAAGATAAGGCCCTAACTTTTGGTCCTTTTTAACTTTGGGGGTGTTGGGGATAAGGGAGGGAGCAATCAGGCGTGATTTTTCAATGATACCGATGCCGATCGGCATTGTGATACTTCGTAATTTAATTAAGCGTAGTCATCATCTCGGCTAATGACCATAGCACGCCGTGATGTACATGTATACTTTGAAGTACATGTGCTGCGTGGTCACCACCCCGGATGATGACCACGAACATACCGTGTTGCATACAGAATCTAAGTCTGACTAAAACATAGTTGTGGATGAAGGCCCTCACTGTGAAATTTAATTAAATATTTCACCGGATCTGGCTGTCAGCGCCAGTGAATCCGCTCAACAACAACTAAAAGCTCACTTTTGAATCCTCTACGCCAAACCACAAGCTACTCCTAAATCTACGACTTGTACCCAAGCTCCTGCAATGCACATCGGACGGCTTTTCATTGTTGTGGCTGGCACGCTCTTCTCCGTCAATGCTGCCTCGATTGACCACGACAAAGTACAGCCGTTCCCTCAACCGGTTCCTGTTACCAATACCGAAAAATCTGGCGTCAAGTTCAAACCGAAATTCAACCTTGACGAGGAAGGGTGCGTCTCGTACCCCGCCGTGAACGCCGCGGGTGAGACCACCGGAGGCTTAAAAGGAAACACGGGTAATTCCGCCTGTACGTCTCCTCCGTTGGGCTCGCAAGTCTACGGTCGTGCTGAATGGTACAAGGACGTCTGGGCCATCATGTACGCCTGGTACTTCCCGAAGGGGTTCTGGAATGGATACCCACGCTACCGCCACGACTGGTCTAATGCTGTTGTGTGGATCGACAACCCCGTCCTAGAAAACGCGAAAGTGCTGGGTATGTCGCTTTCAACGTCCGAGAATGAGTATGAGACCAAATATGTACCGATACCTGCGGAAGCGCTTGAAAACGGCACCACCCCAAGCCTTTATCGTCTTTTGTCGTCCAAAGGCGCTGAATTGGGGCTCTATACAAACTTTGCTGCTGGTGAAGCTCACGATCTGATCATGTGGGGTCAGCTTACGGACGCAGCTCGTGTTGCCCTCAACGACCAGAACAATTTTGGCCGCACCGAAGTCCCGATCAACGACGAGCATTTTAGCAAGCACCTCGAAACGGCCTGGCCGTTTTAGCTGCGAATACTCCATCATCTGACCAGCATGACAACGATGAAAATGTGTTCATCGGCTGAGATTACTATGACTTCAGCGACTGAGATTACTACTACCCTACTACGCTAGTACACGAATGTGAGTAGTAAACCAATAGTACTAAACAACTAATATGTGGTATTAGTTTGACAAATAAACCAAGCTGATACTAAAAGTAATCACTGAACAACACTTTCGGGAAGTATTAATATTAATGCCTCACGCCGGATCAACTGTTTCCGTCGCAGTGCTGGTATTATACTACTATAAATAGTATAGCATTCCGACCACGGGCGAGTTTAGACGGTATACCGTATTCCCCTGTTACAGGCGTCACCAATCTGCAGGCGGAGGTAGGGCTCGTACTTAACACAACGTAATTGGCTCCCGCAACGATGGCCCTGATGTGCACAAGTATTTTAACAGGGAATTTAAATTCCTGTTACAAGCGTCACTCACTTTTAGCCAATGAAACTATAGGTATAAAACCGGTATATTCGATATGATCGTCATACTAGAAATCGATCACGCTACAAAAATTCGTGAGCAAGGTCCTACAGGTAGGGTGAACAGGTACCGGTATATGTCGTTGGTAGGTACTTGTACTTTATTAGTATTAGTGAGCTATTAAACTAGCGTACAGAGATACGACCAATTGCTTTGCCTTTGGTCTGCGAGTGTGCTGATGATAAGGATACGGTAAGTGCCACATTGGCGCGACCGCGCATACAGCGGTCGAGCCTCAGCCTGAGTCACCACCGTGACAGCAGTCGAGTCAAACTTCAGCCTGAAGCAAGCGAACGCATACAGCGGCGGGCCAAAGTGCACAGCCCTTGCTTGCCCTTTGAAATGGGTCGCCGACGCACTCCAATTTGTTGATGTCAACGCGCATGTCGCATGGATTTAGTGAGGCCGGATTGGCTGGATCCAACGGCGCGTCACGGCCCTAATTTGTTCCATTTTCACTCTACTACAGCGCTCATTTTCAATATACAACTCCATACACACCCACTTTAGCGAGGGTATCAAAACACAGAGGTCTCAAACAACAACTCTCACACAGTATCCGTAACAAAATACCATCACGTATACAAGGGTATCCATTCTAACCCCCTCAAAACCGCTGCATCTTTTAAATTCACATCTGGCGGCCGCTTGGATTCACAGTCGTTGACATGCCATTCCTGAAAAAGCCGTCGACCCCCGAAGCTCCGACCATGGACACGGAGAACAGTCTGTTGACGCGCATGGCGGCCACTGGCCCCACACTAAGCGACGCGCCCATGCTGCTGATGGCTCTGGTGCTGGTGCTAGCGCTCTCGGGCGTCGTGTCCACCGTCTCCCAGCAGCGGCAGAGCGCGCGCGACTCCAACGTCGACGGCTCCAAGCGACGCACACTCACGCGCAAGCTCAGCAACATCGGCCTCTCGACGCTCGTGACGGAGGTGCCGTCCAACCTGTCCATCCCCGTGTCCGTGCTCACGGTGGAGGGCCACATGACCAAGAGCCAGTACGTGGAGAGACTGCGCAGTCGTCTACTGCACGACGCCTTCTTCCTGCGCTGGCGCAGCGTCGTGCGCGGCGACTACCAGACGGGCGTGTACAAGTACGTGGAGCTGCCCGAGTACGACGTGGCGCAGAACGTGGTGGAGCACACGGTGGAGGAGGAGAGACCACCATGTCGTACGTGGAGGCGGCGCTCGTCAACTCGCCGCTGGACTTCGACAAGCCGCTCTGGGAGATGCACGTGATCCACGACCCCAAGGGCAACCCGGGCGTGACCAGCGTGGGCTGGAAGGTGCACCACTGTCTGGGCGACGGTGCGTCGCTGGCCACGGCCATGGCCAAGCTCAGCGACCAGAGCGCCGTGTTCGACGCCATGCTGGAGAAACGTGCTCAAGCTCACGAGAAGAACCCCAAGGCCAAGAAGCCCAGCAAACCCTTGAGTCAGGTAGTGAAGGACATCTTGGTGTTTCTTTACGTGTGCATTTGGTCGCTGTACGTCATTTCCTACCACATGATCGCGCTGGTAGCGCGTCGCGAGCCGGCCACTGTGTTCAAGCGTCCAGGCGGCAAGCACAAGCGGCTGTCGTACAACATGATCTACTCGGTCAAGACGACCAAAGCTGTGGGTAAACACTTCCGAGCGACGGTGAACGACGTGATGCTGAACGTTGTGGCTGGAGCCATGCGCAAGACAATGCTGGCTGTAGGAGACTCGGTGGCACCTACGCTCAAGGTACGTTGCGCCATCCCCGTGGACATGCGCTCCAGCACAGAAGTCATCCGCCACACTAGCAACCGCTTCTCGTCACTTGTGATTGATCTCCCGGTCGGCATTGAAGATTCGGCTGAGCGTCTGTACAAGGTCACGTCTGGTATGAACGAGGCCAAGAACTCACTGGAGAAGTACTTCGTGTACTGGTCGAGCCACTTCATCTCGATGCTGCCGGCGCCGGTCATGCGATTCATTGTGCACTTTACAACGGGTCGTATCTCAGTCGCGACGAGCAATGTCCGTGCCAGTGTGGTGGAGATGAGCTTGTGTGAGAGTCAAGTCTCGGGATTCTACGGCTTTGTCCCGCCGCCGCCGTACGTGAACCTTGGCGTGGCCATCCTGTCGATGGGCGATAACCTCGGCCTGAATGTGCTTGTGGACCCATGCGTCGGCATTAATGCGAAGCAGTTCTTGGACTTTGCGAAAGAAGAGTTCACAGCGCTCCAAGAATCTGCGGCTGCTATGGAGGCCAACGCTGGTGAAGAAAAGAAGACCAAGTAAGGTGCAGACTGGAGAAGAGCGTTGGCGCTTGTCACTGCAAATATTGGGGCAGGTTCGAAGCTTTTGCGAGCGCTGCCTAGACAAGGAAGGAGGCCGCTTGGTCAAAATGAAACGTCAACTTGTTGTATGCTAGCGACGTGTATGCTTCGTGTCTTATTCGACTTACTATTTCTGTTGTGCTCGTTGCTTTGTTACGCAGGTAGTGCAGGGCTATATAATCCGTTCACAAGGAAGTAGTTGCCATTGTCAAATCGACTGCATCAGCAAGAAGCTCACAGGGATTTACTCGATAGAAAAAATGGAGATCGCTCACGTCGAGCTTCCAACGCAGCCTTCAGACGTGGTGGAACCTGTTGTCAACGATAAGCAGATCGAGCATCAGACGGAAGTGACTCCTATTGAGCAGGGCGGCAACAACCACGCAGACACCGGCGAAAGTTTCAAGGTGCCCGAGCCTGAGTTGGTGCTGCAAGCTCCAATCGAAGAAAATCGCCCTGCCGATGCGCCAAGCAACGACAATGAAGGAGATACGCATTCAGTATCATCCGACCGTCCCTCATCGCCGCGTACTAGCCGCTCATCCGAAGCAGCCGAAGTGGTGACGCCAGCGGGCACAGTCGAGGCACCTTTCTGCGACCCGCCAGTAGAAGCACACGAGAAGGAGGTGCAGTTCCAGAGATGCGTCCAAACGAGGCTGAGCAAGTGGTATTTGTTAAGGAAAGCGATCCGCTGAAGGTCACTCAAGTCGTCGAGCACAAAGTTGAGCAACAGGTTGAATCCAAGATCGAGCAGCGAGAAGTGATCGCCCCTACTCCGTCTACCCCAGAAGCGATGCCAGCAACGACAGTAATGGCCACCACAACAACAGAACCAGTAGCGGTGGTCGATTCAGCGCCTTTCTCGGGGAACGAAAAGGAGCCAGCAAATGTGCGTTGATCGAGATTCGAGTTGTTGGGCTAAGCTGTTTACTTACCCGATTCATCTTGTTTGATTCGACAGAGCGATTCCTTTGCCAGCGAAGAAGTACTCAGCGAAGTGCAGAAATTCCTTACCCTTCAGGTACGACGACACCTGTAAACCCCATCACATCGTTATCCCTTGCAAATCTTTGTCTGTATTGGGCTCGTTTAGATCGCCGAGAACCGTTGTAGCTCCCACATCAAGGAAATCCAAGAACGTAAGTCGAGCTTCACTCGCTTTACTATCCACCCTTCGTAGAGCAACACTGATGTGTCTGGTGTTATTTGCAGTCGTGGGAAGCACTTGAGTGAAGTCCAACAGAAGCGATACTTAGCACCGTTGATTGAACGGATCGTGCAGCATTTCACGCAAGAAGCGACAGCAAAAGGCGAAGAGGTCTCCCTGGACGTGCAGTCAAATATCTGCCTTATCGAACAAATGTTCCTCACCCTTGGACGACGCTCACCGCTTCAGGACATGTACTCCGAAGAGGAAGAGGAGATGCTGGACCTGCTTTTCCATAGCAACAGCAGCGACAATCTGCCGATATAACTGCATCTGCAAAATAAAATGCAAAGATAATGAATTGGTTCATACCCCGACCTAATGAATACGTACCGCCCCTCGGTACTTTCTTACAGTGCCTCACATTGCTCGGCGGGGATTATCCGAACGACCTTCCCGATTCCTTTTGCTTGTCCGTCACGGAAAACGAAGCGCATTCCCTTCTTCAAAAACTCTGGTGAATGAATGAATCGGAAACGCACAAGTGCTCGGTCCCCTGTACGAATCACCTCCTGGTTAGATTCGATCGAGATGATCTCCGCTGTCTGTCGAATCGTTCGGCAGTTGACCATCGGTTGGTAGCCGACGGTGACGGTAGTCTGGTGGTGTAGAATCACCACGCGAGCTTCGAACACTTTCGAGACGTAGTCATCCACCTTGATTTCGGGGCTCAGCAAAATCATCCCTTTGCGGAATGTTGACCGATTGAGCACGAACTTCTTGTTGACCGAGCGGACCGATAGAGCTGCTGTTTGCCCTGGAACAAGCTCCTTCAGCGGCATGTACATCGACTCCATACTGCGCACGGTAATCTTGTGAAACCCGCCGTTGAAGTCGGGTCCGATCTGTAATGCGTCATTGACCTTAAAGTTGCCCGTCACTAATGTCCCAGCCAGAATAAAACCCACTCCCGGAACTTGGTATGTTTCGTCGATCGGCATTTCCACGACGTCGTTCACAGATACTGCCTTCTTGCTGGACTCACCAGCGGCGGTAGGCGACCCCACAGAAATGGCTTCCTCTTTATTGATCGACTTGGTCGTTGCGAGCGTCGAGGCCGAAAGACCCGCTTTGAACAAGGCCGAGGGAGACGTCTCGTACAGTATCCGACGGAGGTTGTCCAGGCCATCCCCGTAACGTTCGAAATGGGCAAAATGGGCGTGATACGGTTCGACGGTAAGCTCTTCGCTGCCGTCGCAGCCTGTTCCATCGTCTTCACCAGCATCGCCATCTTCCCGTCTACTCGTACAACCAAACAGCACTCAATTAATTCCTAGCCACCACATTGACCCTCAACAGCTCTTACAGCGTCGTAAAGCCTGTCGAACTGTCGTCAGCGTCTCTTTCGCCACATTCTTCGGGGCAATGTCAATCTTCGTCAGCGCCACAACAATAGGAATCTCCAGCTACAAAGCAGCAATCCACTCAGTCCCCATCTCCTAAGTCATCAATTACAGCAAACTCACCGCCACTGCAATGGCCAGATGTTCCTTGGTCATCCTCTTAACGCCCATATTGGCGCCTACAACGACCACCACCACGTCTGGCTGCATCCCCGTAAGCCCAAAGACCGTCGTCTTGAGGTACTTTTCGTGGCCCGCCAGGTCGATGAGCTGGATGCGCTTGTGCGCCATCTTGGCCAGTTCCGCCCAGGGGATCAATTTCCCCGCTCTCTTGGACAGGATCTGCTCCCCGCCCTCGTCGAAGCCCAGATACGCCGTGGCCACGCTGCTAGTGCGGCCAGACTCGACCTCGTGCTTGTGGCGGAAAATGGCCTGGCGAGACGAGCCGCGGCCGTCGTCCAGGTCCCCCTTAATAAGTGTCCCGATGAGACTCGACTTGCCGCTGTCCACGTTGCCCACGAAGGCCAAACGCAGCGTGCGCAGCGTCTCTCGACGCTCAGCTTCGGCCTCCTCCTGCTGCTGGTCTTCGTCCTGGTTCGAGAGCTGCAGCGACGCCTGCAGCTGCTGCGCCGCCGCCTCCACGTCCGCGTCCAAGTCGCTGCTCCTTCGTTCTGCCACTTCCATGGCGAATTCGAGAATGGGACGAGGCGGAGAGAGAGGGAGGAGGGATGACGAGCTCACTTCTTCGAGGAAGCTGCGGCTTTTGGACTGACGAGATCCCTGTGTCGCCCACCCCGTCGAATCTGATAAAGAGTGATGGTCGGTGGGTTGAAGTTGCCTTTACTGCCGAGATTTGGAAAAAGCGTGTGGTCTGTGCGGTCAACTAACCTTCACTCACGAGAGCTCTGTGTCCACATGCTGTTGCACTCTCGAGCCAAGCTGTCAAATTCCATTCGATTGGAGACCCGGGTTGCTAGACCCGGGTCCTCTCCAAAATTTAGAAAGTGGACTAAGATCTGGTCGCGCCACCTTTCCATAAGTCATTCTAGAATCTGCCGGCTGGAGGAAAAATGGTGAACAAGGTGGCTGACTGGTATTAATACCTGCACTTACCTGCACTTGGTGGACCAGTGCTCGCGTTCCTCACCACGTACGGCATTAAGCCGGAACCCTGCGAAAGGGAGTTGGTGCACTACGCACCGTACCGGTTCACAGTGCTGCTGCTCTCCAGAAAATCATCCAGACGTTCTTTAAAGACTTGCGTGGAAGTGCCAGCGTCTCCTACAATGTCGCTGGTCAGCGCCTATCAGTACGATGCATCGACATAAGCATATTTGGTTGACTTTGGGAGTTCTGGCGAATTTTGCCTGTAGGTCTTGGCCCATCAATCGATCTGAGAGCCTCATGGATCCAATTCTTCTCCATCACTCTTCTCTTTTAAGATTCTCATTTTTAAATGAGAATCTTAAATGAAATCTTAAAAGAGAAGAGTGATGGAGAAGAATTGAATAAAATGAGAATCTGCGGAGAAAATCTGGTGACGCTCTTCTGCGCTATCGTTGGGGTGGCGGACAGCTCGTTCTCCATCGACATTGACACGGATAAGACGGTGGATCACTTGAAGGACGCGATCAAGAGGAAAGAAGCCATCGAGGGTCGTGCGCGTGACCTACAGCTCTTCCTGGCGAAGAGAAAGACACAAAAGGAGGTAGAAGAGGGAGAAGGGCTACGAGAAGGAGGAATGGCTGACGATACAGGACCACCCTGGAAGGTGTGAGCGACCCGAGTGACTACGAAGCTGCGAGCCGTTGGGCTGGCTAGTGGGCAACTGGGCGAAGTGAGTGATGAAGAAGCTGCTGCTGGAAAAGGTTTTGTGAGCTTCAGGTGATGAAGACTGCAAACAGCTCAAAAGTTCGAAGCAGCGATTGATGAATTTCCTTAAATGCCTTGCAGCTCCTGATCCACCACCCTGCGACGAAACTTGCTGCGGCGGTTAACCTGAACAAGTTGGCTAACTGGTACCTGTACTTGGTGGACCAGTGCTAGCGTTCCTCACCAAGCACGGCATTAAGCCGAAAACTTGCGAAAACGTGACCACGCACCTGAGGAGTTGTTTAACTACGCGCGTGGACATTTAGTTCAAGTATCCCTTCGGTTAGGACGAGTTGGGAGCATTGCATTGCAAACCGCAACAGCTACGACCTGAAGAAGCAGGGCACTTGGCGCGGGACGCGTCGTGCTCTCCATGATGATGGATGCTTATCGATGAAGAGGCGATAAACGGCCGCAAGTGCATTGTGCTGCACCTGCATCCAGATATCACTGTCGCTTTCAAGGGGATGCTGCTGGAAATCGTCCAGAAGGCCTTTGAGGACTTGTGTGGGGGTGCCAGTGTCGACAACGATATCGCTAGCAGCATCGGTCGGCACTAAGGATGAGATCGGTGGATTTCGATACACCAGAGGACAAGTGCGTGACGGTGCGCCACCGCAATAGCATGGAACAGAAGCGTGTGTCAATGGAGCAGATTCTGGGCACCATTCCGGTTTCTTGTCCTTCTAACCGTGGCCACCGCGAAAGGGTTTGAATAGAGAAGGCTTGCTGTTGATCCCGCTACCATCAAACTCCTACGATGTCAACGGTCGCATTGAATTTGATTGACGTTGGGAGTTCTCGCGAATTTTGCCTGCAGGGGTATCAACGATATAACGGGTGCACGTGTCTTGCCCCATCAATCGATCAGACAACCCCATGGATCCAATTCTTCTTCACTCTTCATTTTGCAGTGCAGACGCGAAGTGACTGCTTAGAAGAATGGCTCGAAAGAAGGAGCTGCAAGACGGCATTGTGTCTGACAAGTGTTTCCGCCTACTGCGGTTGAAACATGAAATTCAAAGCGATGCGAAAGTGTTGAAAGCTGTTGTGGACGAAGTCGACGTATTGCGCTTGTGTCGGTCGCTGGGCATGTGTCTGTCCAACGAAGGCACTCCAACGTCCAAAGACAACTTTGAGTTCGGTCTGTTCAATCCAAGTGACTACGATACGCACTTTGCACGTTTCATTCGTGAAAAGCTAGTCATTGGAAATGGCAACGTCGATGACGAACAACTAGCCATTGGTTGTTTGTTCGGGAAGCAATTGGAGGTGAAGGCTGAGCTCACTCGGATGGGATTTTGGAGCAGAGAATGTGACGAGGGCCTATCCCCTGAAAACCAAGGAGTCTACTGCATTGAGAACGGCGAAACAAATCATCACGAGTTTGTGGTGTTTGCATGGCTGGACGATAGTTTGTTCGAGCCGAAAACTATTCGGGACACTCCAGCATACGTTCTTAGATTTCTCATCTCAATAAGCTCCAGCGTCACCTGCTGTCTGTCACAAGAAGATTTCCGGCTTATCAAAGACGAGGTTGATGCAATGTCTGACAGATCAAACGCGCGCTGGAATTCGTGCTCAGTTGCTTTTCGTGTCCAAAAACAAGTCGAACAAAGCGATAGTATCTCGTGCGGAGTGGTCACGAGAGCGCTGATTCCTGATGCCAATCGCGTGAAGTCCGTTGTGTTTGTCAGTGGAGCATCCCCGGTCATAGCAGTTGAAAGTTTTGCTCCATCAACCACGAAATGGGTCCCTCAAAACGATGTTGTGTCATATTCTGACTTTGCAGCCTGGCTTTTGAATAAGGATGAAGATTTTGCTGTCGAGCTTCCAGATCGACTCCGCCCAGAGTATGTTCGCGATGACTTGCTTTTGAAGTTTGGATTGTTCCCCGACGGAGAATTGTTCAAATTACGAAAAAGTTGCGATGAACAATTCGAGGGTGCAAAACGAAGAATTGAGCATGCGGTTTACGAGTGCACGAAAAAAAGCTATGATGACGCTGTTGAAGAAGTTGCCATGTTGTTTGCTGTTAAATCTTCTGGAAACTCGTCACGAATGGATACGGTCTTCAAGAAGTATCAGGCCTTCTTGCAGAGCTTACAACAAAATGGAATTCCTTTAAATGAAAATTACCAGGAGTGGAAGATGCTTTATCTACCCGAACGTGTCCAGTCGCAAATGAAAGTACTCGACGACACGTTTCAGCGCCATCGTATGGCGTTCGACGGCATATTGGACGCGGTTATTCGCGATGGTCCGATCCATCCCGACGACCACTATCGCATGTGGTTGGCAGGAGTAATACACGATGCTGTGCGAAACGCTTTTGCGTGGATTAGGCCCGGCAAACCAGAGTTCAGTGATGGCTTTCGCTCTGTGATGGATACCCACTACCAGTTCACGTTAGCGCGTATTTGGATGAATGCGGTCTATCAAGCTGTATTCCTGGTTCAAACTAGAACAACACAGCAGCGAGTTCAACAATCCAAGAAGGATCGCGAAACGCAGTTTGAGTTGGACGTTGAAACAGCCCTGGACACAGCCTTCAATCGTTTACGTGAGAAACTGAATAAGTCTGTTCACGGACAGCTCGGAATCAAAATTGACAGATTGGTTTTCAGTTCCGACACCACCAATGTGAAAATTGAATGGAGCAAAGAAGTTGAAAAGGAGCCAAGAAAGGTGGTCCGGATGTATCACTTAAGCAGCAGCTGCCCAGTTCAGGTATCATCAATGGGAACTGTGGAGTTTGGGCCGGGATTGCAGTTGCGCAAGTTGGCAACAGTGAAAATGAACCTTGTTATTGCGATTCTTGTAAAAGAGAATGAAACGACAGTGCGCCGAGTTCAGTTCGAGTTGCAATCGAAACGTACGACACAAAGAGCTGAAAAAGAAATTCGAAAGTTTCGACGAGATTGCTCACTATGCTCGATTCGAGCAAGTGACCGCCAAGTTGCTTTTCTGTTTGGAGTTGGTGAAGGGCGTCTTGGTACAGTTGCATTTTGCAGATTCAACGAGACTTTTACAAGTGTTGAGGTCACATGCCAGATTGAAATGGATGTATCGTTTGGCTTGGCGAGCCCCTGGCAGATATTCTACTGACAGAGCGCTCTCTTTGTGTCGTCGATGGAAACGGAGATATGCAGTCCTACGACGTACGAACTCGTCGCACCTCGAAGAAAGTGTCGTGTGGCAAAAGCGAGAGCAACGGCAACAGCCGATGGGTTGGAGGTCTGATGAGCTTCGCAGATGAACTTGTTGTAGGCCGCGCCAGACTTGATGAAAATAACCGACTGAGTATCAACTCAATTTCCAATGAGGATCATCGAGTTCTACCAACTGCCGCTCTTGTCACTGGTTCGTTGTCGGAGAAAATGACCGTCGGCGGTACGGGAGACGTGCTGTATGTGATCGATGCTGGTAATGGAACTATTTACTCGTCGGAGCTGAGTGTTACTGTGCGCAGTGATGCGTATCGCATCCACCAATCTGGCAGTGGTGTGAAGGGCAGTCGTCAGGGGTATCTACAAACAGACCCACAAACGAAAGATGACGACAAGCACTGGCTGCGGGTTTTCTTTCACGTTTTTGAAAAATTCCTGTACGAAGTCTCATTGACATATCGTTGAATCCGAAAACACTATTCTCTCTCGAATTGGGGGTTGCTGTGATTTCAAGTAGCAGCGAGGTCGACCGTAATGCCACAGACGATGTAGCTACTGTATGCACCGAGTATTTCAACAACCTGATGGTTGATCTGCGGCGTCTCAACAAGCCTCTATCTGAGTTGGACCTAACAAAGGTGAAGAGCCGGTGGTCTGAGAAGAGTGATGAGAACGAAGCTCTGACAGTTATACCGCTTCGAGATGTTCTCATGGCGCTTGTATCGTTCGTGCCAGTTCAAATATGCCGAGCCGAAGACAACACGCTAAAACTGCTGCAAGACGGTGAAGATAACGCTAACACCACGGAGTCAGACAACGCGCCGAGCCCAAGTGACGAGAGTGAAGCAAACGGAACAGATGCATCCGAGATCGCTCGAACTATCCGATTTGGTTTACTCTCTCCATTGCTTGAGGCTTGGAATGGACGATGTGTGGTAGTTACTTCCATGGGAAAGCAGTCTACCGGAAAGAGCTACTTCCTGAATCACCTCGCTGGTACTTCATTTGCAATTTCTGGCTCTCGTTGTACGGATGGTGCCTGGATGTCGCTCCGGTTTATATCCACTGATGTGTTACTTGTTGTGCTGGACTTCGAGGGCCTTGGGTCGATTGAGCGGTCGGAACAAGAAGATATTTTCTTGTCAGTGCTGAACGCTTCAGTGTCGTTGTTCACTGTCTTTCGCATGGAAAGTCGGTTTGATAAAGACATCGACGGGCTTTTCTCACGCTTTCAAAAGGGGGTTAAATTGATTAAGAACGACCCGCGGCTCTTTCGCGGACTTCTGTACATGAATGTCAAGGACGTGAATATGAACGATCGCCAAGGTGTCGTGGACGAGCTCGTGTCAAAACTCGAGGCCATTTTTGAGGCCAACAAAGAGCAAAATTTCTTGACAGAAATGTACGCCGGGCAGTTAGAGATTAACTGCTCCCCGCCGTTTGGTACTGTAGATTACTACCAGTGTATGGAAAATGATGCAGCGACAGCACTGAGTGAGATTGTTTCGTCTTCGGCGGAACCAACACCAGGTTTTGTGACGGGTAAGGCTTTCTTGGATTGTCTCCGAGTTGTCCTGGCAAAAATATCGATTTTGGACTGGACGAGTATGGACAAGAGTACGCAGAACTTGTTGATCGCGGATGTGAAGCAGAAGCTCCCAGGTATCCTTCGCACAGGTTGCCAGGTCTCATTGCCGTTGGTGGCTGATCCGATAATTCCCAAGCATCTGCAGGAAGACGTTCTGAAAGTGGGTACTCGCGAGAAACTTGTGATCTCGTTGAAGGAGCTGTGTGAAACATGTCCTGGTTTTGCGGCAAACTGGGTGAGGTTGAACGATGTTGAACCCCTGGATAATATTGAGGATGAAGAATTCGATATGGGCTTTGATGTCACTGCTCTCACTGATAAACATCGGGATACAGTTCAAAGGACGATCGGTATGCTTTTCAACGCTCACTACGGTTGAGGGGCAAGGATTACGAAAGTAGCAGACTCACTACAGAAGATCAGAGTGACTTTGACACCTTTGCAGCGTTTGTATTGCGTCGACGAAAGATGAAGGTGACGCGCTGGCTTCGCAGCGCACTCGGCGATAATTTGAAAGAGATACGAACACAGCTCGAACAACGGTATGCGGACCCGCTTGTTGTCTACATATCGCGCTGCCAGCACAAATGCACACACTGCCAGCTTGGATGCATGCATTCTGCTATGCACTCGCTCGAGAGTGAACACAACTGTAGCACGAACCATAAATGCCGTGGCCAATGCGAGTATGCAGAGTGCAGAAGTGGAGCTGATGTGACGCAGGCTTCTCTGTGCTCTCGAAGTGCAGGTCATGAGGGAAAGTGCGAGTGCTCAAAAGGAGATCATACTTGTGGCCAAAGGTGTGTGCTTGCACGTGCATCAAATTGTGACAAGACCTGCGCAGAACGAGCAGAGCACTCAGGTGAACACTGTTGCTCAGTCCAAGTTCACGTTTGTGGTGCCAAGTGCTCTGCAGAAATGTGTAACGCATCCTGCTTGTTAGATATCCAACGAGAGCACTCAGTACACAAATGTGCCGAGGTGCAGTGCCTTCACCCGTGCGCGATGAAGGATTGTACAAACACTTGCGGCGAAATGGATCACTTTCATGGACAAGGAATGGAGTCCCGTACATTTGCCGAAGAAAGCGGGATGGTTCACGGAGCTGAGGATGTTGATGATGCAGCCATGCACATATGCACTGTTAGTCATGGTTGTACTGAAATGTGCACCGTCGATGGAATTTGCGAGCAAAAGGTTCATCTAAAGTCATCTCGAACCTACACTGGAGTTCGTGGGTCTTTTGAGTACATTTACCAAGAAATGAATGGCTTCAAGAAACACTGTGCACACGTGTTGCCGAAAGGTGAGCAAGCTCACAATGGTGTCGGTCATTCATGTATTTTGCAGACTAGTTTTGATCAAGACACCGTTCACTACTGTGATGCACGGTGCCCGTCCTGCAGCTACTACTGCAACAAACACTTTGGTCACATGGGTCTGCACGCTACCTCCCACGGTAACATGCAAAAGACCTACTTCATGGCCAAGGGCAATGACATCGACATTGAGGAGCGCAAATACCAAGTGGGTGAACGCGGCATTGCTGAAATGTGTAACCTCTTTTGTACCAAGGTGGGGCGTGGGCATGCGCATTACCTGCCCTGCGAAGGAAACAACGAGGAGGGATGTGTTTACATTGCGGATGCAAGTAAGGACCAGCGTCGTCATTGTGTGGACGAGCTGTTCCCACCGCCGGATAAGGACATGGATGAGCTGCTTCACGCGAAGTTTTGGTCGTCAATAGGGTGGGAAGATCCGTGCAGCGAAGAGGAGCGTGCGCTATTCGCGAAGTGCCCATTTCAGTGCAATGCACCTGAACACGACGGCGACGACAAAGACGACAAAGTGCCTGCATACTGTCTGCTTGATGCTTGGCACAAACCTGTGGCTAAACCTGATGGTGATGATGGTTTCGCGTACATTGATGGGCACAAATTTAAGTGCGTGCACGCTGTGGACTCTGGTAAATTCCACAATATGTTTGTGCTGGACAGCTCGGGGTCTATGAGTGGGCAACCCTGGACGGACTTGTTGAATGCGTGCGACGAGTTTAGCATCAACCGCTTGAAATCTGGAGGGCTCAATGATCTGGTCTCGTACGTCACGTTCGGCACTAGTAGCCACATTTACTACGAAGCAGAACCTCTCGATTCTCCTTGGCAATGGAGAATCCCGTACACTGGAGGAGGCACGTGCTTCGAAGAAGGTTTGCGTGCAGCTAATGAGGTGTTGTCGCGCAACAACTTCCAAGAGTACAAAGCTGTGTTGATTTTCTTCTCTGATGGTCATCCATGGGATATCGAATTGGGCATCGCTCTTGCCAAGCACATCCGCTCCACGTACGCGAAGTATGACCTGAAGGCTTTCGTCGTAGGCTTTGGGCACGTGAATTTGTCGGTCCTTGAGCGCTTGGCTGCAGAAATGGGTGGTGAGTATCGGAAGGTGTTGGACGCTGATGCGTTGAGGACCGAATTTCAGCGGATCGCTGCTGTTTTGTGCAGCAGCGAGGCGAGTCTCGCACTACTTGGGTCGAACAAGGAGTCTGCGAGTTCGTAGCTCCGTGCTGTATGCTGGTACCGGTGGTAGCAGCGTTTTTGTTTTTTGTTTTTGGTAGCGTTTGGAGTTGGCCACTTTAGCGAAGAAAGTTGATTGAAGAAGAAAGAAGTGATGCAACAAAGGAAAATAAGCATTTCTTTCAAACATTGAAGTTGCCTTTACCGCGCGTGTGGTCTGAATGCGGTTAACCCCTTTTTAAAGTTAAAACTGATCTCAATTTGAATGATATCATCTACAGAACTTTTGAGCCGACTCACAAGGTCGTGCGCTAGCGCCCGGGCGAGCTCTGAAATCTAGATGAAATGGTGAAGTGAACTGCTTTTGACTAACATAAACACGTATCGGCATCATGTTTCTACAGGTCGAGTGCGGCTTTCAGCACTTAAGTAGAAGTGAGTTTTAACATTGTGGTGGGAAGACGAATTTGAGGAGCGGCGAATTGTTTTTCGTGGAAGATACTCAGTTTGAAACATACCCGCGGAGGGGTCTGTTACTTGAGTACATGCATCTTCGTACTTTTCTTCAGTCACAGCTAGGTAGTCTTGAGTATGTTCAGATTTTACGAGCTAGCCGCTACAAAATAGCGAGTGAATTGAGTGTTTTGTCCAGCCCCTGTGATGGTTGCGAGTTTTACCACAGTGCTACGATTCAAGCAACAGTGTCGTATTGAGTGGAGTCACGCCAAGTCACTTGCAACGCGTTGAGGAGTATGTCACCAAGTACTGAGAGAAGGTTTTCGTCCAAGTCCATCAACTTTTCCTTCGTTTTATATTTCGTACTTAGCCTGTTTTCCCACCGTTCCAAGTCAACAGTCCATCATCCGATGTCGTCCGAAGACGAGACCACCGCTGGGCCGCTGGCAGGCGACACGTTGCGCGTGCTGCTGTCCACGGACAACCACTTGGGCTACGCAGAGAAGGACCCGTGCGCGGCAACGACTCGTTCCGCTCGTTCCGCGAGATTCTGCAGCTGGCGCAGCGTGAAGACGTGGATTTCTTACTTTTAGGAGGCGATTTATTCCACGAGAACAAACCCAGTCGTCGTACCCTGTACGAGACCATGCGTCTCTTACGCACCCACTGTATGGGCGACGGAGCTGTCAACTTCCAAGTGGTGAGCGACCAAAGTCTCAACTTTCCCAACTTCGGCTCCGTGAACTTCGAAGACCCCAACTACAACGTGCAGCTGCCGGTCTTCAGCATCCACGGGAACCACGACGACCCGGCCAGAGAAGGGGCGGTGACGCCACGCAGTCACTCGCGGCGTTAGATTTGCTCAGTGCTGCGAATCTCGTGAATTATTTCGGAAAGAGTGACAAAGTGGACGCTGTGGAAGTGTTCCCTGTTTTATTGACCAAAGGCTCCACCAATGTAGCAATTTACGGATTAGGCAATATGAGAGACGAGAGGCTGAACAGGATGTTCGCCCAGCAGAAGGTGGTGTTCAGAAGACCTGCAGAGCGTGCTGAGGACTGGTTCAGTATTTTTGTGGTGCACCAGAACCGAGATGATAAAGGACGCGGCAACAAGAACTGCGTGTCGGAAAGTATGATTCCGGATTTTATTGACTTGGTGGTCTGGGGACACGAACACGAGTGCCAGATTGACGTGCAGGAGAGCGTGAAAGGGAACTTCTTCGTGACGCAACCGGGGTCGTCCGTGGCCACGTCGCTGGTGGAAGGAGAGGCCAAGCCGAAACATGTTGCGGTGCTGGAGATCAACGGCCAGAACTTTCGCACGACGAATTGTGAACTGCATACGGTGAGACCCTTTAAGATGGGCGAGATCATTCTGAGCGAGATTGAGGAGCTGGAACCGAACGACCCGGACGTAGCAGCGCGTATTCACGAGTATTTAGAGGGCAGAGTGATCGAGTTGCTACACGAAGCTGAGCTGGAGCAAGAAGAGAGGCAACGCGAGCGAGCTAGACAGCGTGAACAACGTCAACAGGAGAGCCCGTTTCCGCTGCCAGAAGTTGCAGCCAGTGAAGAGGAGAAAGAACTGGTGCTGATCCGTCTGCGGGTGGAGCACACCGGCTTCCCTGTGCTGGTGAACCAGCGCTTTGGTGCCAAGTTCGTGGGTAAGGTAGCCAACCCCAACGACATTTTGCTCTTCTACCGCCGCAAGAAGGATCGCATCAATGCTTCTGACAAGAAAGCAAGCATGGAGCTGGAAAAATCGCTGTTGGGTCGTCCTGTCCGGCCAACGCCGCTTGCAGCTGTGACCATCGAGGATATCTTGAGCAAGCAATTATGTGTTCCAGAGCGGAAGCTCGTCCTTCTACCGGAAGCGCAGCTAGGTATCGCGCTGGAGAAGTTCACCCTGAAAAATAACGCTTCAGCTATTCAAGAGTTTGTGGACAGCGTGCTCGATGAGACGCAGCGGGAACTAAGCGCCAAGAGCGATGCCATGTCTGCACAGGATATCCTTAGCGTGGTTGGAAAGAAAAAGAGCAGACAGATGCGTTGCATGCACTTCAAAGAGAAGAGGAAGAAGATGGAAAAGCTCAGCTGGTTTCTCAATCGGGGAACGGAGACGGATTCCAAGGCAGACAGACTACCCAAGACGCAAGTACCCCGACAAAATCGAAAAATGGACGCTTCGGAACCCCAAGAACTACAGGTAGCCGAGCGAAAAAACACACCAAAGAAAAAACAACTAGGAAATCGGTCTTTTCAGACCTTGAGGATGAAAGTGATGAAAGTCCACGCAAGAAGAAGACGCCAGTGAAAGCCACCCGAAAGGCCCCTGTTCGTTCCGCAGCGAGGAGCAAGACACGTAAATCGAGCAGCTCGTTACTTTCCGATGATGATGAAGATGACTTTGCTGCAACAGCCGAGGATGATGGCGATGAAGACTTCAATATGGAAGACGATGTAGACGAAGAGGAAGACATGACCCCACGGCCAGCCGTAAAACCGCGAGGTAGGGCTTCAGCTGGATCGAAGAAAGCGGCAAAGCCACCAGCCCGTAAGCGCCTGCGGAAGAGCCTCGACAATATCGACGAAGATGACGACGACGGCTTTGGACTCTCGGCTAGCAATAAAAAACGAGTGCCGCTCCGAGAAAGCGCTCAGCAAGCGGTGTGCTTGATTTGTGCTCAGATTCCGAGCCTGAGCAGCAGGCACCTAAGAAGCGGGTCAAGCAGACGAAGTTACCGCAACAGCACAAGATCGATAACCTGTTCAAGAAGCAGCAACTAAAAGGAAACGAGGAGGATGACGTCGAAAGCGACCAGGATTTCACGCAGCTTGCCCGACAGGCAGACGCTCCCGCCCAAGATACCGTTAGTCAGTCGCAGTCGCAAGCTGAGTCTCAAGCTCGCGGAGGAGGCACAACACGCCGCAAACTGCCGTTGTCGATGGTTTCCTCTCAATCTCAGTCTCAAGAGCCAAGCAAACGTGGTGGTGCTGCCCCCGCTGCTCGTAAAGGCTGGGGACGTTCTCGTCGTTGAGCCCGAATAGCAAAAGTTTTATGCAAGAGCAAACGTAATGTTGAAGGAAAGTTGTGGCTGTAACCAGCCATATATTCACATAATTCGCCGTCGCATCGTCGAACACCGTCTTGCATGTTGAAATGTTGGTTCTACCACCCAGGCCTGTTGGTAGCTTCTTGGGTCTTGTCGACTTGGGTCTTTTCAGCTCGGTAGCTCTCTAATAGATGCCACCGCAGCTAAGCGACGGGCTCGTGTCACCTACTCCGTGCTCTCCAGCAATTCTTGGGGCGGGGTCTTCGGCAAGCTAGAATCAAGCTCCTCGTCCTTCGCAGGGTCCTGTCGCACCCACGTCTTGTTCTGGAAGCGCGGCCGCATCTGCGTAGGATAGTACGGGTTGCGCGGTGCAAACGCTGGCGCACTAGCGTTCATGCCGGTGTTTTGAGGTGCACCGCCCACTTCACCTCCCGCGTCCTCCGATTCAGGATTACCCTCCTTAGCCTGAGCTTCTTCGGCCTTGGCGACGTTCGGGTTCACCCACTTGCGATTCTGGAAAGGTCGTGCTCCGCGCGGGCCATTTTGCATACCTCCTGCAGACGGACGAGGGTAACCTCGACCACCGAACGGCATACCCTGAGGTGGGAATCCCATCGCATACGGGTTCATGGGTCCGTAGCCTGGTGGAGGGTAGAACATCGGAGCTCCATACGGCTGAAAATTGCAAACAAAATAATTAGAATGGATCACTTCAACCTGCAGTCATCAGTAACACCAACGTACCGGTGGAAAGCCGCCAAAGCCCATTGGGCCGCCCGGGAATCCCATGGGCGGGCCCATGTCTCGGCCGTAGCCCTGCTTGTCGTTGCGGTCACCCTTCTCGTCTGACGGCGGCAAGGGTGGAGCCACATCGTGCGAGTCGTTGCCTCTCCGCTTTCCATTGCGTCCACCATCCTCCATGTCGTGGTCTCGATCCCGGTCATTTCTTCGGTTGCTGCGTCCACTGCTGCGTTCGTCTCCACGGTCGCTGCGTCTCTTCTTCTGCGAGCCTAAGGTATCACGAGCGTCCAGCTCAGCTTGGTCCACATTAACCGGAGGTCCAAGCCTTTGCGACAGTCGACCGCTGGAATCCCTCTCACTTGCCCGGCGCTTGTTCCCACTCGATCTCGGCTCGTCACGTTGGTGGCGTTCTTCCCTAGCAGAGGACACCGGAGACTTCTTGGCTACCGGTTTCTCCACAGCACCGAAACGCTGCGCTCGTCGTGCAATCACGTCGTCCATGTCGGTCTTGGACGGGTTTAGCGACCGGATCGTGCTTCGATGGCCGCCACTTGAGACCACCTTCTTAGGAGGCTCTGCAGACGAAGCAGGCTTCAAACTGATGGTACGTTTAGGCTGGACCTCCTCCTTCTTTTGAACCTGAGGCTGCGTCTCTGGAACTTCACTGGATTGAGCCTCGAGCGTTGGCAGCAATTGACTGAGCCACTCCACGAACTGGTCGGCCGACTCTTGGCCGATGAAGTCCACGAGGTCGTGCGCGATCTGCTCCATGTTCTTCTTGTTGCCCACCATGACGATCACGTATTCCTAGCGGGCCCGGACAAATACAAGTACAATACACAGCGGACGTCATGCTCTACCCTCTTTGTGTCTTGTAGCAGGGTGGCGTCCCCTTTCCGACTCCTAATTGGGGGTGTCTCGCACCCTCTTTTAGCGTCCTTTCACTCTTTTCAACGGCTCCACTTGGACTCTGTATAAGGCCCTCTTTGCCTTACGTATCGTCGCTCCCCTCGGTCTGCTCTAAAACGCACGAAAAAGAGCGCCACCCACTCGTTTTTAAGAGCCACGTACCGCCATGACGTTGTCCACCTCCACGCCCAGCATCTCCGTCAGCTTCTCGCGCGTCTGGCTCGTGATCTGCTGCTTCCACGCGTCCGTGAGCGCCAGCGGGAACACGTAACTCTTGGGGTACGCTGCCATCACTTGAGTAACCTTTTCACTTGCGCTCGCTATTGCCCGACTGAGAGGTACCGAGATCAAATAAGATGATCGTACAGTGTGGGACAGATTAGGGACAGAATAGTAGTAGTGTCAGTACAAGGAGGGGTCGGAAGAATGACAAGAGGATCAGTCATTTTCAGCGTCACTTCAAAGTGACTTTGTCAAAAGTTGAAAATGAACAAGAGCCTTTACTTTCCCTTTATTAGTCGTGGCCAGGTTTGCCTTGATTTTCGTCGCGGGTGCTACGCTACCCATCGACCACGAATGACAAGTCACTGCATTATGGAGCTTTCTATCGCTCGACGCCGCGAGTTGTGATTCTGGCAAAACAGCCGAGATGACGGCCAGCAAGACTCGAAAAGCTGCTCCACAAACGTGCACTGCGCGTCGCAATCTCGCGTGCAGATCTACGTGTATTACGGCAGCGTTTGCCATCGGACTGGGTGTTAAACTAACGTTATTCGTTCTTGTTTGTCAAAGGGGTTTCGTTCATGTCGGCGCTCTTCGCTAGAGCGTGAGCAAGAGATACCACAGCTATCCACGTTGAAGTGGGTGCATCATGCATCATGAACTCTGGCTATGGCTTGTCCACCCCCTGCAACCTTCACCTTTGCCAGCAAGCAACAAGCTGCAGCGATATACATGTACGCACCACGCGCAGGACGCGTGTAAGACGCGTGTACACATTTTACCACTGGTAAATTACCAGTGCGCATGTGTATCAAAGCGCTGCTCGCTGCTACCTTTGCAACCTTTCGTCGCGCCGCAGAAAGCCAGCATCTCACACAGCAAACATCGGCATGAGCTGCCATTAAAGGGCTCTAATTTCCCATGTCTGTCGCTGCGGGAGACTCCTTTAATTTTAGGTCGACTTGCGTGACTCCCGTGCAAGTCGATTCAAAACCTAAAATTCGTGCATGCACCCACCAACTAATTTGAGAGTTCCGTACGTCTCGCGAGTGCAAACATCCCTTCATATTTTAATATGTTTTGCCTTACTTCGGTTGTTTAAAATACAACCGAAGTGAGGCAAATCAAACCATACACGTAGGATAGTTGTCATTTCCAATGCTGTCATGGGACACCTTTGAGCACTTGTGGCACACGAGTTACTGCGGCCATTTCGGTCGCCGACTCCAAAAGCGGTTCGCATCTGGAAGTCGCCGGAGAGTCAGATGCACTTTGGCCTTATCCTCGGATCGGCATTTGGCCGGGTTCTGCTCTCTCAGTTCGACGAGCTCCAATATGGCTTTGAGTATGCGGCGGGCGTCCATCTTCCCACCCTTGCCCTCCGTCTCTTGCATATGCCGTCGATGGAGCGCCAGCTCTTCATTTGCCACTTTGTCGAGTCTCCCAGTCGATACCAGTACTGTAGTATTTAAACCACATAGGAAGGGATGTCCGTCTCGGACGTCTGCAGCGTGGACGTGCAGACGCTGTATCTGGAAGACCCGGGCAACAAGGCGGACATCGCAGGTTACATTCTGTGCTCGGAAATGGGCAACACGTGCGTCAAGAACGGCTGCAGTTGTCGCAGTGCGGAGAGTGCAGTGGTCAATGGGTCCACCACGTACTTCGCAGTGTGCGTCGTGCTCAAAGACGGCGCCGACTGCGTCACGAGTGGTGACGACTACGTGACGTGTGCCACAGATTCCATCAGCTCCGGTGGCAGTTCCGAGTCTCAGAACGAGTCCAACGTAGCGGCCACCACAAAGGCGACAACGGAGAGTAATTCAGTGGCGTCCACTTCGACCAGCAACAGTGGAAGCGGTGCAGTAGATGCCGTCACGGTGTCCAGCAACGCGTCGTCGGCCGAGAGCATGAGCATGACCGTCATGATCGTCATCATTGTCGTGGCCGTCGTGTTCGTGGCACTCGTGTCGTGGGTCGTACGTTCCTACTGCGTGCGACGGTCAGCCAAGCTGAGCAAACTCTCGTCCAGACGCAACCGCAGCATCAACTTCGACGCCACGTCGCCCACCAACGTGACCGGAAGGACGTCCGCTACGCCTTCGTTTCCGGCCTTCGACCGACGTACGCGCGCCATGCAGTCGCCAGTTGCCGGTGGACGTGGACGAGGAGACCAACGTGGGGCCAACACACCGCGTGGTCGTGGCGGGAGGCACACTCCACGCGGTGGTCGAACCGTGAACCGAATTCGGGTCGTGGAAACCGCGAACCGAACTCCGGTCGTGGTCGGAGGAACCCCGACTTGGACTTTGGACGCGTGCGGAGTGAACGCGAAGCTGCTTCGGGACACGGCAGAAGGAAACCGGAAGTGGAGCTTGGACGCATTCGGGAACCGCATTCCGGACGTGGACGGAAGAATCCCGACTTGGACTTTAACGCGCGTGGACGTGGAGACCGCGAACCGAATTCCGGACGACGAAACCCCGACATGCCGTACGGACCTAAAGGAGGTCGTGGCTTTGGTGACGCAGGAATGCAGCGAGAACCGAATTCGGGACGTGGACGGAGAAGTCCCGACATGCCGAGGGCAAGTACCAGGTCGAACTGCCGATGCGGCCTGACAGGACCCCACCACGTGACCAACGCGTGAAACAACATGCTTCACCCAGACCCGCAGCTAGACCTACGAACAAAGCACCTGAGCCACCAGGCGGAACGGTGTTCACTGGACGCAACACGTACGAGAGAGTGGCGCAGTTCGCTCAGCTAGCAGCGTTTGAAGCTCCGCCACCTCCTCCTCCCAGACCTCAGAGACCAATTCAACCGGTGAAGGTGGCCGATGCCGTTCCAAAGCATGCGAGAGCCCACCGCCCAATGTGAAACCAGGACGTCCTGCACCGCCAAAGCGTCCAGGATTCTACATTCCAGAGGACCCGGCGCCGATGGACTACGCCTCGATGTCTCCGAAGACAGCAAGGTCGTTGGCACCTTCAGTGGCGTCGTCCGCAACGACGATCGTAGCACAAGGACGCAACCGACCGACTCCGCTTCAACAAGGACGACGACAGCAGTATGCAGCTCCTCCTCCTCGTTTCCAGTCGAACAGCCTCGACGATTCCGGCTTTGAAAGCAAGTTTGAAAGCAAATTCGAGGCTTCGGGCAACAACTACGACGACTCGTTTGTGAGTGAAGTGAGCTCCATGGCGTGGTCCGGAGCTTCCGGACTGAGCGACGACAGCTACTACCATGCAGCAGGGAGCAACACAGCTCGCATCCCAGTGATTGATGCGCCTCATGACGACGACGACGGCACGGAAGCCGACAATTACTCGGATTGGGGTCACTCGACGCAGGCATCCGATGCGTTCCGGAGCACAGCTGCATCCGATGCGTCGTTCTTCTCCGTGAACTCGGACTTCACAGACACTAAAACCGCCTTCAAGGAACGGGAGTTCTAGGCTCGTCATTGCCGCCCGCCTTAAACGAGAGGCAGACAGCAAGCGAGCAAGTAGTTCAATGGTCTATTGTAACAGTTGGGGTGACAGGAAATAAAACTAATGTGCGTTGTCATCCATCGGGGCGTCCGCTTCCAGAACTATGCCCACCGCAGTGGTTCCCTTTCAACTTCGACTCGAGTTACACACCCTGGTCACAGGGTGGAGTCTTCATCACCTTGACGCCATCGCCTAATTGAGCGATCGCCACTAAGCTGCCATGACGATTCAAAGTTTGTACCAAAATGTGGCGACGTGGGCTCGGAACTCAAAGCTTACTGTGTATCTCGACTCGTAAGTACAAATTGGTGCCGGAACGAGTCAGCGAGATCAATAAATGCGTCGATTAATACACAAAGCGAAAACCTACACGCCGTTCCAGATGAGACTGACCCGAAACATTAGGAAATTCGACATGTGGGTCTGCTGCAGGTAAGGTGGGTTCGATATCAGCCTTGAGCCGTACACTTCCATTTGTGTCAGTGATTCCATTACGATGTTTTTCGAGATTCTGTGGAGCTTGAGCGCGTGAGTTGGTCAGGCAGGCGAAAGGCTGCTCTTCCAGCAAATTGCTACGTTCGCCCTCCTCAGTGCACTTGCCAGTTTCGTATTTCCTTATTCGTACCCGAAGCAAGACTTGGTACTCTTGCTATAATACGATGGTATCCTCCAGCTCCAATTCAACTTCCGGCAGCGTCGAAAGCTCAAACGTAAATGGTCTGGAGACGCACCAACCGTTTACAGGGTCAAACCCAACAGAGACGGTCTCTGATAACTCCGATGATTCTGCTACTCTGAGCACACCTCTACTAATTGGGATCATCGCCGCCTCCGTGGTCGTTTTCGTGGTCTTTCTGTTCGTGGTGCGTTCCCGGCAACGCAGAATTAAACCAAAGTCGTTCTCACCGAGCAACATCTCGGCTTTCCATGGGGTGACTTCGACGACAGCATTGGGGCATTCTTCAAATGCACTCCGGTCCAGTACAGCTTCGACAGCCATGGCATCGCCTCAGCCGATGCTGCGGACATTCAGATTGCCGCGGTTCTCGACAAAAGATGCTGCTGGGGAGGAGATTGTCGTTGATATTCATGACGAACACTCTACGCAAGCTTCCGCCACAACCAGCTCGATCAGTGGGCGGCCCGTGTTTTCAGCGTCGGTCCACATGCTCGGTCGATTGGGCTCTTCGATATCAAGTCTCACAGCTTTCAGACAAGGTCGAAACAGTGGACTGTGCGCAACCAATTCGACCGTCTCCATTGCAAACTCCGTCCCAAGTCCAGTTGGCATTGAACGTGATACGTGCAGAGATCTCTCGGAGACGTGCTGGTCTATTGGGCCCGACAGCGACAGCGAGACTGAGAGCGAACAATTCACCATGCCTACGAGCTCACACGCTCCTGTTGGGGCGCTCGTGTTGAACCGCAATCACTTGTCAACTCTTCCAGATGACCTTAGTGACATCGAAGACCTGGACGATTCCTCTCGTCGGCGAGGTATGAGCACTCTCTACGAGGTATCCTCTCGAAGAGAACGAGATACCAACGAGTTCGCTTACTCTTCCTCACGACAAGTACGCGGGCTGAGCGCTCTCGAAGGCCGAGGGAAGGCCAATTCAGGCGCCAACGTCGACACAAACAATTCTGGAGATTCCTACTTCTCTGTGGGCTCGGACACTTACGACGAAATGATCAAGGGCCCCTTCCTCTTTGAGGACAGTGACAGCGACAGTGACGGCGATCACAATGTGCGGGAGGAAGAATTCTAGCACCCCGGTATCGATACCAAAATCAAACTCTATGTAAATTGGTTCTGAACGCCATAATTCGAGTATTCCAGGGCATTTACTTGTCCTTTTCAATCACCGATCTCGTTTGTCACCACTTCGGTATCATGTCTGGCTCACTGATCATGTGTCATGCTCACAAGCTCTGGACGCTTGATAATTGACATCTCTTTTACTACATGTACTCCTTTCCTGCAGTAGCGTTGGTGTTTTTGACAGTGTGTTCCTCCCACCAGCGAGGCAGAGTACGTGTGGCGACCATCTCCCATCCGATGGCAATAACAAGCTCAGCAATGAAGAGACCGAACAAGCTCCAGCGGAAGGAAGAAGGCATTGGCATCACTTGAAATTCGTCTTCCAACGTACCCGAGTTGTTGAGCAGAAACCACAAGTTGAGACCCACCTCTGCCGTGATGAACGCCGTGTAGATGCGGTTGGTCCAGAACGGCAAACGGAACGGGTCCTGGATGTTGAACGCAATGGCCACAATCAGGTAGCTCAAATGAGCAAACAGCCACGTGACGGTGTCTTCGTATCCGTATTCGAGGTCATCCGGGTCGTCGATTCCGTAGTCTACGAAAATGGCGCAGTTCTCAGACATGGATGTGTCATTTTCGTTCACATAAGCCAAAGCGTCTGCGATCGGGCAGAACCAAGTATCTTGGTGGGTCATCAAAGCAAAAGCTGCCGCGTAGAAAGCGCAGTAAATGGCAATTTGGCCGAGAATCGACGCCACAACCGGAAGCGAGAACAGCGTTTTCGGTGGTTTCTCGAGTGAAATCTTCGTGGAGGGTCCAGTGTACAACATGCACATGGCAAGCACCAACACAACAGCCAAGTCGTCCCATAGATATTGGTTGTCAGTCAGCTGGATATCCACATCAGCCCAAGTCCCGACTTGCGCCAAGACACTTGCCATACCCAACTGGATGATAGGGTACAGCACCATGTACTTGAAACCAAGAAACGATGTCGTCAAAGCGCACCGACCCTCACGAATCAACACTGGTACATCCAAAATCGCTTTCGCCTTGCTCGTAAATGGCGCCACAATTGACGCCTCTGCACTCGACAACGCAAGACCAACGTGGGCAGCTTTCAGTGCACCGCAGTCGTTCGTGCCGTCTCCACACATTCCCACCACCAGACCCAACGAAATGAGCTGCTCAACAATCCACGCCTTCTGTTGCGGACGTACGCGAGCAAACACCAGAGTCTGCTGAATAATACGAACTACGGTGTCTTCGCCACACTCGCGGTGCAACTTGTCCAAAGCAGCCCCAGTGATTGCTACTTCGTACTCTGTCAGAACTTCCCCATATTACTCGTGTTGAAGCTCGTCCACTGCACCAAGTCCGACTTCTTCACATCATCCACTGACACGAACATTGTACTGTCCGAGTGTTCGTCCACGTCTACTACAGCCACTTTGCTCTTCATCTTCATTTCCAACTCGCGACACACATGCACCGCAGTCAGTGCGTTGTCGCCCGTGATCACCCGAATGTCGATGTCCGCGGCGTACAACTCGTCAATCATGCCTTTGGTCTCGGGTTTGAGCTCGTTCTTGAACAGTGCGAGGCCTTCGAACTCCACGGCGCTCTCCACTTCCTCGCGGTTGTTCACGTCGATAGAAGTCTTCGAACTCAACTCTTTCACGCCGAAGCCGATGCAGTAATATCCGTCAGCCGAGTACGATAGCGTTTTGTGCTTGAGATCGGGTGGGGTGTTGGTACAGATGGCGCTGATTGCCTCCGGTGAGCCTTTGACGAATACGAACCTTTTACCAGTGGCGATTTCTTCGACGACGGCGCTGGATCGCTGGTACACGGCATCGAAGGCGAATCTCTTGAGGATGCCGAATTTCATGGCCTCGTTCTCGGATGCAGTCACAACGGCGATATAGTTACCTTCGTTTCTTTCGTGAAGGTATTTCAACGAGAACTTGGAAGCGTCGAACATGGCCATGTCTAGTGAGTACCCTTGCAACTTTCCTTCGAGCTCGGAAAGCCCGTGGCACGTGGCCATTGCCAACTTGAATCGTGAAGGAATATCTAGCTTTTGGGCGGAGACAGCACTTGATGCGGACGAAGCATCAACACCGACAAAGCTGAGGTGTTCTTGAGTGAAGTACCAGTCTTGTCGAAGCAGAAGCACGATAGCTGGCCACAGGAGTTGACGCGTTGGGAGTCTATGCAGAAAATGCCGCCTTCTTGAAGGCGCTTCATGGCAAAGCCGATCCCCGACGAGAGCACAAGAGGAAGTGCTGGAGGCACCGCTACCGTGATGAGGTCAAGAGAATTAACTAAAGTCGTTCCGAAAGGTGTACCAACCGTCGAACCTTCAGCAACGCGCTTGACGAATGCAGCAATCGCGACAATCCACAGCACTGCCAAGTACCGATAGCTATCCCGTTCAAACTCGAAAACGATCGGCTTGGGGAAGAGGATACTGCGGAACAGCTCACCTTTTCCAGTTGAGAAGCCCGTACTCAGCACCACACCCTTGCACCCGTCATCACTGCCACGCGTTGTAGTGATCGTGGAACCCGCATGCAAAAATGATGCCTTGTACTCTGATCGGGCAGAAACTTCTGTCAGTTGTCCTGAGCCGATAGCCGGCTCCTTGTTTACTGGAAGCGCTTCTCCAGTTAGAGAAGCTTCATCAGCTGTACAAGTTCCAGATACCAACAGAACATCCGCGCACATTAATCCTTCCGTCACCACGAGGATATCTCCAGGCACCAACTCCGTTTCATGGATCCGAGTGACTTCAGAAGAGCGTACGACGTCGACGACTCGATCACTGCGTACTAAACTGCGTAAGCGGTTGCTGTTTGAAACTTCTGCGTAGATTTCGTACGACAAGGAGACAGCAGACAGCACCAAGATCACGATGGCGTAGATCGTGTACTCCTCCCAGAACCAGACGGCGGCACTGAAGAGCTGGAAGAGGTAGAACGGGTGCACCAATTTGACAAAGACCAGCATGAGCACGTGCGGCTTGTCAATGAGCACGCGGTTTAACCCGAAGAGCTCACTCTTTGCAGTCACTGCATGCTCGTCCAGGCCGTCGTTGATACGCTCTTGAATGTGTTGAAGGTCCTCGCGGATTGTCGAAAGATAGCGTTCGAACTCGCCACTCTCGCGGTTGTACAAGTATCGGTGTTTCTTGAACTCGAACCACACCCACAACACCTGAGCGTTGGATTTGGATCGGTGTACAGGACACTCGACCCACTGCGCACGGATGCCTTGACCGTGCACCAGGATGAGCATGTAGTCGGCTTCACCCACTGACGCGTACGGAATCGGTTTGCGCGCGATGCGCGTGAACACTTGAGGGAACCAGATCGACACGATACCCAAAAGGCTACAAGAGCATACAACCAAAACGCAGTAGAGTGCTAGACGGAGATAGGAGAAGGCGAAGGGCAGTAAACGCTCGGGCTCGTTCGGCGCAAACACTAACTGTGCACGTTGGTCTGCGAACTCGTCGATGGGCACCACCAAGTGTTCCTGCAAACTCTTCATCCTCGCAGCAGGTGACGGCGTACGCGCAGCCATGACGACAGCTTATGCGGTTCGTAGCAAGTTGGAAAGTGACAAGAAGGAGGAAGGACGGACATCCCTTTGTCAACACTGATGAGGTTTTCGTCGTAAGCTTTGATGCACTGCATAGCAGTGAGTTGATGCCCCGTTTGGTTTGGAATCGCGACGAGGTTGGGGTGCGAATCGGAGTGTTTTGATAGAGATGACGCTTTGCATGTGGCGGTCCGACTTGTTCAAGACACATCAACGGTTTTGCTAGCTGAGAGTGCACTTTTTCCTTGTCCGACTTGATCACTTCAACATGCATATTATTATGGATAGGGAACAGGTTGTGGTTCGTATGAACATACACCCAACGCATGCTCTTATGATACTAACTAGGAACTAGGACGTAAAACTAGTTGATGTTCACAGCTCCGGCGAGTTGGAGCCCACGTCGAAGGACATGGCAACGCGACTCGAATTGGAGTTCAGTATACCGTCCTCCGAGTCGTGCATGTGCTCGCTGGCCTCCGTGTTTCGGGTAGCGGACTGCGAGCTGTCGAGACTGGAGAGACTCGAGTCGAAGCTTACTTCCGTGCTGGAGATATCGTCGTCAGTCGCTTCGTTCGCGTCGTGGTAAACCGATGCATTCAAGTCTATGTACGTTGCAGAGACCACTCGGAAGGAATCGGTGAGACTGTCCTCCGACTCGGCCTCTTCCTGTGGAGCGTCGTACTCGGAGGTCTTGCTGGACGAGAAGCTCACTTGGGTGTTGTTGGAGTCGTAGATCGGATGGCCTCCAGTTGCAGACAAGTCCGACATCGAGGGCCCGTTCGAGATGTCAAGCTGTGGGATGGTAGCAGCACTGGCTGCGAGTTTGTTGAGCTGCGAGATCTTGCTGCTGCGGCTCACGATCGACAAACTCCTGCCCGAATACGATCGGTACTGGTGTGTGTAGCCCGACGGGGTGTGAAAGTCATCGTCCGGTCCGATCACCACGATCGAGGCCAGTGGCGTCTTGTCTCCTGGGCCACCGCGACTGCCGTGATGATACTTTCCGTCGAGACGGTGGGTCATCGGTGTCGCCAAGGAGGAATCGTTGTCCGTGAAGTAGTCGACAGGGGTTCCCAGTGCTTTCCTCTTCCTGGCTTGATCGTTGCGCACTGCCACAAAGACTGCAACAGCAGCGACGGCAGCGATACCACACAAGGTGGAGATCACAACGGTCATCTGCTTACTGGACCAACGCGAACGACTTGATGAACCATTGTTGGTACCAAGCTGGCTTGCTGACCCGGTGTCGGACGGCCGAATGATGTTTTGATCCGTCGTGATGTCTGCATTGGTCTGGGCAGGCTCCACCGTCCCCGCGACGTCCGCGATCACGTTGTCTTCGTTCTCTGCTTGGGATTCAGATTCTGGTGATAAGGTCACAACGGAGTCGAGTTCGGCGCTGGAACTCGATGCAGAGATAACACTGCTGTTGATACTGATGGTGGCGTCGCTGTTTGCATCTGTACTAGATGAACTCGGGTCGACGGTGGCTGGAGAGATGGAATCGGTGGAGTTGATGCTTGCGTCGGTACTGGACGAAATCGGGTCGACGGTGGGTGTGGCATCGATGCTTGGACTCGCATCTGTGCTAGACGAACTCGAGTCGTCGATTGCATCTGTGCTGGATGAACTCGAGTCGACGGTGGGTGTTGAGCTGGAATCGGTGGTGTCGATGTTTGCATCTGTGCCGGACGAACTAGACTCGACGGTGAATGTAGAGCTGGAATCGTTGGCGTCAATGCTTGCACTTGTATCTGTGCTGGACGAACTCGAGTCGACGGTGTGCGTAGAGTTTGAATCGATAGCGTCGATGCTTGCACTTGCATCTGTGCTGGATGAAATCAGGTCGACGGAGGGTGTAGAGCTGGAAGTTGGAGACGGAGTGACCCCGGTACTGCTATCACTACCATTGGTGATGTTGGTACTTGAGCTGGTGTTAGATACTGAAGGGAGTCGCCAAGGTTGATCCTGATGCCTTCGCAGGAGCCAGAGTCGTCTTGTGGACTTGAATCGCCAACAACCACTTGAGCACGGTGCGAATCCGAGGTGTTGACGACGTAAAGGTTCTTCGAAGCACTCAACGTATCACTTGACGATGCTGCCTCGCATCGGGTAGTGAGAAGTTGTACGAAAACGACAATGGAAAGGCCCCAACGCTGTACTCGAGTGATCTTCATTGTGTGTGAATGGATCTGGGTAAATCGAGAAGTGGAGCTCAAGCCGCTTCTCGACTAGCCCCAGTAATACTAGCAGCTGTAGTGATGCACCCTCACCTCGTGGCCAATCCCCACTAGAGTCAACTTGACACTGTCAAGGTGGCAAGTGCGTTTCACCGGCTGGAGACTTAAGTCTGCGGCTAGCTACTTGGTGTGTGCTCCTCGTCCAGATGGTCCATTCGACTGCTAGTCTGTCGCGAGGAAGCGAAACCTTGGCGTCAATGGCCGTGATCACTTTGACTAGCGAGTTTCTAGTTTGGGCGACGGTATAGTGATTGTCCGTCCAGATATGCTAATACTGGAGCACGTTGTGCTGGACCCACCGGAATGACTCAAATGGATTTCTCACTTATTTTCTGACCAGCAGACAAAGGAATTGGGCCGAGTCGGTGTTCTTGACAATACAAGTACATGCATAAACTCACGATTGCAAATGCTAAGTTAGTGTACATGTAATTACTTGCTGGAATGAAGATAAACTGAACCAAGGCTCCCCGATTTCTCTGATACCGGTAACACCTCGAGAACTAAAGTGTCGAGGTTTAGTTCCTTTGAATCGGGAACAGGTTTGAAACGTCCGAACCTTGCTCGAAATAGCGAAATAGCTCGGAACCACAGCCTTTAGCTTGACTGTAAAGAAGAGCTCCAGAAGGAACCTTTAAAACCTGAACTGGTAAAACTGCTTCGCTGGTTCTCAACCCGATCAGCACCATCTCTGCCGCATTATGGTAAATTCGCTCGGGAACCACAGCTTGCAGCTCGAGTGTCGAGAAGAGCTCCAGAGCGAAGCTGGAAAAGCTGGACTGGTAAAACTGCTTCGTTGGATTTTCAAAGGAAGACGAAAGACGCTCAAAATCCAGGCTCGGAAAGGTTTTCGGAACCGAGAACCTGAAATTTGGGTTGTCGTGCTTCGGCTTGAGTGTAAGAGTGAATGCAGTTTTTGTTCAGCGCCAAGAACGCCAGGATCAGAAGCCCCACCCTGTCGACTTGCGCCGGTCTCTACAGACTGCACAACTTTAGACACTTCTGCAGTGGCAGATCAAGTCGTTGTTTTTGAAGCTACCTCCGACACCACTTTCGCATCAAGTATTTTTGCTGTTATATGCTTATACCTATGATCGCTATCCTGCTATTCAAGGAGACCGTGAGGCGGTGCAACCGCCCAGAGGAAGATGTCTTTACTTTATCGGAGTCGTGGATGGTCTCACTTCAGAAATCGGCGCCATTCACAACAACATTTGGCCATTTGAAGGCACCATGCAAACTCTGCAGGAGCATCTGCAAGTCCCTGTGAAGAACCCAGCAGGGCAACATGAGCAGTTGATTCACGCTCCGAACGAGCCGCTGCGGATGATTCCCTTCAAGTTCTCGTACCTGCACCTTTTCCTCTTTGCAATTCTGAGCGCAGCTACCGGTGGCACTTTGATCGTCTTGTCGGTCTGGTATCCACAGATATTCACCTACTTGGCTCGCACGCAGATTCCGCTTACGTCGGCGGAAGATGCCGACTACATGCTCGTACTCGTGTATGGCAAAGGTCTGCATGCTCAATGGGTCGAATGCTCTGTTAATCGTCAGTCTGGCAGCTCTAACGAAACCATCAAGTCCACGTGGGTTTGGTTCGAGTTCAAGAAGCATCGGTACGTCTACAGTCTTGAAGACGGTGGGTTCAAGCGATACCTGGCAACGATTAATGAGGATCTGGGTGTGATTAATGCACGCCTCGACAATGGTCTCAATACTGCGGACGTAAGCCTAAAGCTTGAACGGTTCGGCGAGAACCGTGTCCTCATTGATAAGCCTCGAATCCCGACACTTCTCTTTCGGAAACTCATTGCCCCATTCTACATGTTTCAAGTGATCAGCGCTATCATTTGGTTCATCGAGGAATACACTGTCTACGCGATTATCATCATCTTGCTCTCCGCGGCCTCCATTTGCAACGAAATTTACTGCGAAGTATCGAACAGCAATCGCCTGCGTAGTCTTGTTCGAAGCGACTGCAGCATTGAAGTTGTTCGAGCTGGTACTACGTCGCAAGTGCATGAGTCCGAAATTGTCCCGGGTGATATCGTCATCGTGAAAGAGGGTCCAGTATGTGCAGATATCCTTTTACTTTCAGGTTTGTGCGTGGCAGATGAAGCTTCTCTCACTGGTGAAGCACTACCTGTCAATAAGGAACCGGCGGTGGGGGCGGGTCAAGTTACTGAGATGTTGGCAAAAGTCCAATACAAACCATCGTGCCTGCATGCTGGATCTACAGTGACTCGTGTCCGTGAAGGAAGTGGCATGTGTCGGGGAGTAGTTCTCAGTACAGGGTTTTCTACCGGTCGAGGTGAGCTTTTCCGCAGCATTCTGTTCCCCAAGCCGATTTCGTTCGAGTTTGAGCGTGACAGCTACCGCTATCTTATCGTACTGTGGTCTATCGCAATTGCCGCGTTTATCAAACGTATTGTTGATGGAGGTGACACCGATACACCCTTCTTCGATACTGTGCTTCATTCACTGGATCTGATCACGATAGCTGTGCCTCCCGCTTTGCCACTTGTGCTGTCGTCTGGAATAGGCTTTGCCATGCAGCGACTCCAGAAGCGAGGCATATTCTGCATTGACTCGCGCCGGGTGAATTGTTGTGGACAACTGAATTGCTACTGCTTCGATAAGACAGGAACTCTTACTAAGGAACATTTGAGCTTTATCGGTGTCGATGACGCTGGAGCTGATGGCGTTCCAACCCTTTCCATCCAACCACAAGTAAAGTTAGTGATGGCGACCTGCCACAGTTTGTCCAAACACGAAGGTGAGCTGCAAGGGTATCCTCTAGAGGTGGCAACGTTCAACGCTTCTCAGTACAACATGGAGTATTTGAACGAAAAAGTCGAGGGAAACTACATCGCTGTTGTGACCTCAACAGAAGATGAATCAAAGAAGTACGGTGTGTTGAAGCGATTCGCTTTCGATGCGGCACACCAGCGCTCAAGTACAATCGTTGAGGATTTGGAAACTAAAAAGCGCTTCGTGGTTGTAAAGGGGTCACCAGAAGCGATTTGTGCGATTTCAGTGACCACACCGACAGACTTGCACCAAAAAGTGCACTCGTACTCAGCCGACGGATATTACTGCATCGGTTTTGGGATGAAAGAGCTAAACTCAAGTAACACTGCGGTCGATGCGATCCATCGAGACGAAGTTGAATGCGCTGTTGAGTTCCAGGGGCTGGCTATTTTCAAGAATGAGCTGAAACCCGAGACGAAGGGTATGCTGGATGAACTTCAGGAGGCAAAGATTGATGTCCGTATTATTACGGGCGATAATGCCCTCACAGCCGTTCATGTTTGCCGCGAATTGAATATGCCGCTGAAACCCCAAATTGCAGTTGTGGATGTGGACGCAACCACGGGAAGCACTGTGTTCATATCAGCAGATGCCATTAAGACGTCGGCCAATGCTCAATGGGAAAGCTTCAACTCTAGCAACATGGATAAAACTATGGCTGAATACGATCTCGCCATTACAGGAGCAGCTCTAGAAAAGATGCGAAATGACTGTGGTGACGACACGGTGCAACGAATTATCAAGCAGACTCCAATCTTTGCTCGTGTCCGACCTCAGCAGAAGACTTGGATCGTTGAGCAACTGATTGATACGGGACTCATTGTTGGAATGTGTGGTGATGGCACAAATGATTGTGGCGCTCTGAAAGCTGCTCATGTTGGACTAGCATTGTCCAGTGCCGAGGCATCCATTGTGGCTCCGTTTACAAGCAAAGCAAAGGCGATTTTGGATGTGCCTGTGCTTTTACGAGAGGGACGTTGTGCTCTGACGACGTCGTTCCAGAGTTTCAAGTTCATGTGTTTGTATCCCATTATTCAACTTAGTATGGTCATTGTGCTGGCTCATGTGGGATCCGACGCTGGCACCGAGGTGCTGCTGACCAACAACCAGTACGTCTGGGACGACATGGCGATTGTTCTCGGTCTTTCGATATCGATGTTGTACACTGGTCCTGCATTCAAGTTATCACCAGAGAAGCCTCCAAACACACTCTTCTCGCTTTCAATCGTGGCATCTATCATCGGTCAAGTCGTTGTCTTTATTGCAGGTTTTGCTGCTGCTTTGGCTGTACTGCCCCAGGAAAGCTGGTTCTGCTCCGTCAAGGACGGTCTGGCATTTGTGAATGGTGAAAATTCAACTGCTTTGCCTAATTGCGAAGTGTTCGAGAACTACGACATGGAAGCACTCGAGTACTCGTACGAAGACACGACGACTTGGTTATTCGTTCATTTATCCTACATCGTGGTAGCGATCGCCTTTGATATCTTGAAAGACCCGTTTCGTCAGCCGTTCTACACAAACCGCATTTTCTCCACATTGACGGTGCTGGTGCTCGGCGTGAACCTTTGGTTCTTGCTCGATACCTCAGGCGTAATCAACGATACGTTCCAGGTCATGCCGATCCCGCCCTCCTTTCGAGTGAAGCTTTTGCTACTTTTTATCGCAGAACTAGTCATTGGAAGTACCTGGGAGTTGGTGGCAACCCGCCTACTGCCAAAATGGCTGTCCAAGACTTCGGAAAGGATTGAATAAACGAGGGTAGCAGACAAGTCGAATACAAAAATCCCATTGAATAAGTTGTTTGCTACCAGCGTAATTTTGTGACTACTTCGAGTCGCTAACATTCGTTTCCAGACAATGTGCTTAATCAGTGATGTGATGGTTGCCTTTTGGATTGACGATTGTTGATAAATGGCATACGAGCTGCAGCTGATTGACGGTGTCATTGGACTGTTCAGCGATTGATATCAAGAGATCAAACTTAAGCGCATTTCACTTTCATTAAAAAACAGTTTGAGCAAAGTTGCTTGAATTCGGGAAAGCATGGCCTCCTCGCACTATCTGCAGAGCGTCAAACTCGCTCTCCCATGGAACATCCTGGCGCTTCGACACGTTTGCGAAGCTGTCAACTTGTCCGCGATGCCTTCGTCACTGGATGATGTTGCTCGCAGTGGCCGTTTGGACATCATTAGCGAGTACTTAGACCTCATTCCGTCTACGTCTAAAGAAATAGACGGAGCGGCAGCCGAAGGTCATCTACATGTGATCCAGTGGTTATGCGAACTACTGAAAAATGACAGAGAGAAGCGATTGCAGTGGATCGTGGCGGCCTTGAAGGGTGCAGCTCGAAGCGGACAAATGGAGGTGATCCAGTGGCTGGATTCCGAGTATCAACCAAGTTGGCCAGACATCAACAGCGTGTCAATTGTGGCCGCTACGAGTGGGCAATTGAAAGTCCTGCAATGGCAGAAAGTGAAATATCCGTTCGCGGACACACTGGAGTCACTTACTGCAGCTGTGGGCTGGAAATGATGAGGTGGAAGCATTTCTGATGGGTGAAAGCGATGTCGAAACTATTCGCCGTGCTTTGGGGTTAGCGTTGAAAACTCTAGCTCAAATGGATCGTGTTGGGCAAGTTGAGCGTTTATATAAGAGGTGTACGCAATCCGACGTCGAACTTGCGCTAATTAGTGCGATCAGATGTAATGCTTACAGTGTCAAGCTCATGCGCACAAACTCGAGTTTACCATCAATCGACGAGGCACTAAGGCAAGTTGGTCAATGGGACGTGGTTGAATTGCTGTTCACTAAATCAGGACACGTTGCTAAAAAGCTTTGATTAAGGCCTCAGTTGCTGGTCGATGGGATAATATGAAACTTCTTCATGACTAGACGATGCGGGCATTGCTCTTCAAAATGCAGCTGCCAGTGGACGGTTGGATATGGTCGAGATTATCAGCGGAAAATGCTGGATCGATGCCATTAACTGCAGCGTGGAATTAGCTGCAGCAAACAGTCATTGGCGCATCGTTAAATACCTGTACACTTTGCATGGAACGACGTCCGTACCGTACTTCGGCTCTTGCTTCAGAAAAGCTGCCATCGAGGGTGAGGTCGATATTGTGAAGCAAATATATAACAAGTGCCACTAAAAAAATCGGTGCGGGCTGTGGTCGAGGGTCCTGCCGCGGTCAAAGAGGTTTTAGTCGAGCTGCGTGGGGCGTCGTCATACGTCAGCTATGCAGTGAATCTTGCATGTCATTGCCTTAAAGAAAAGGTTAAAACCTCGAAGTCATCGCCAACAGGATTGCAAAAGGTGACCAAGAGAAGGAGAATACTTGCATCAATGTAGACTTCCCATTTGTCTTGGCCGATAAAGTCGTGTCGTGCAGCTCACCAGTCAAACGTTGCGTCGCCTTGAGGTGAAAAGGCTGGTTTCATGGCTTTCGTAAATGCTTGTTTTCTCGAACCACAACCAGACGCCTCGTAGACTTCCACCGCATCGTGTAATTGCTCACTGAGAAGAAACAAACAACGAGGTCAGAATTTAAAAAAAAACATATCAATTCCTTTTGCACGAACCGTAGTGCTTGCACACGTTCAGCACTTGGTGGGTGCGTTGAGAAGTACTTGAATTGGGATCCCTTGTCGATCTGACCAAGCGAGGTGTTCATCTGGATGCTCGCGCGAGGGTCATAACAAGCCTGCGCCATCATCCTCAGCCCAATCGAATCGGCCTCCAGCTCGAGTTTGCGCGAAAACGGTAGATCCACCGCGAGTTTCACCATCTGAACAGCAAAACGTCAGCAAAACCAACGCACCTACAAACATAAAAAAACGCACAAGGTCGCTGATCTGTCCGTAGTCCGGGAAAACGAACGCCAGCAATCCGTAAACCAGCAAACTGAAGGAAATCTTCTCGGCGCCGTGTCCTATTTCCACAAAAACATCAAATTAATCACCTAATGGTCACCTCTTGAGCATCAAAGTAGCCACTCACGAGCCAAACCGTGAGCAGCTTCGTGGAACATGACGGCAGCCAGCGCGTCCTCGTTGCTCAGCACCTTGAACAGTCCCGAGTGAACAAAGACCTTCCCCCAGGGAGACAAAAAGCGTTGGGCTCCTTAGCTTCAATCACATGAAACTTCCACTTCATAGCCGGAGCCTCCGACTCGTTCGCGATCTTACGCCCCACGCGCGCCACCGCCCGCGACATCTACAGGCAAAACAGCACCTTAAGTTTAGCAGCTTTTAACCTACGAATTACGTCTAAAACGCCGCACCGGATGCGACGGCGGCAGTAGTCGAGAACTGCTCAGAATTTCACGGTACGCCTGCTCCCCTAGTCGCTCCTCGTACTCCGGCGAGAGGAACATGACGCGGTGGCGTCCGGTGAGAGGCATGGTTTCCACATGAGTCGAGATGTACACTGTTAAGTATACGTTAGTGAGGTTTTCGTTAAGTAGCAGATAAATATACACGTACATCCACCAATGGCAGCCGAGCCCACTACCACCGCCTTCAGATACGGCGGCATTCGCTGCCAGTCCTCCTGCCACTGGCGACCTCTTCTCGTCCGAAACATCTACGTGGGAATCTCAATTATTGTTTTTAGAAACGCATCTTTATTGGTCGAAAGGTTAGCCTGAATTTCAATCAATCATTGTGCATGCAATTGAACAATGAACAAAAGAGTGTAAAATGATTGAAACTAATTTTGAATAACGTTACACAATAATTGCGGTGTCCACTGTACACAATCGCACCAAGAGATCCGCAAGTATGTGGCAGCGCGTTCTCCTCGCGCGGCGGCCCGCGGCGGCTCTTCTGGGCGCGCGGCCTCGTCATCTCCGAGCCACTGCTCCTCTCTCTCGTCTGATATCCTCCGCGGGCTCCGACTGTAGCCGCCGCATCCTGTGCGTGGACGTCCCCGAACAGGTGGCCGAGACCGCATGTGTTCAGGAGCTGGTACAGCGCGGCCACGTCGTGGATCAGGTGCGCGCGGCCTCGGATGAGTACCTGACGTCGGTGGCAGCGGACTATGACGCGCTGGTCGTGGCGCCCGGCACGAAGCTCCCGCGCGCACTACTCCGCGCCGACAAGCTGCAGCTGGTGGCAGTGCCGTCGGCCGCCATCCCCAGTGAAGACATCGACCTCATGGAGGCCACGAATCAGAGTGTGATGCTGCTGCAACTGGAGCCCAATCAGGTGGGCGACCGCTCCTCTGTGGAGGCGGAGATCGGCCTCAGTCTACTCATTCAGTTGGCGCGTCACCTGCCGCGCAGCGTCGCGTGCATGCGCGCGGGCGAGCCGTTCGACCGCCAGCAGTTCGTGGGCGCGGAGCTCGCGGGCAAGAGCTTGGGCGTCGTGGGTATTGGTCAGGCGGGCCGCCGCGTCGTGGACATGGCCCACGCGCTGGGTCTCCAGGTCTTCGGCTTCGACCCGAATCTGAACCAGGAGGCGGCGGAGCTCATGGGTGTCAAGTGCGTGTCCTTGGACGAACTGTACGAGACCAGTGACTTCATTACGTTCCACGCGCCGCTCACAGCGCGCACGCGCGGCATGTTCGGAGACGAGGCGCTGGACAAGTGCAAGCCTGGAGTGAAGATCGTGTCGGTGGCTGAGTACAAGGGCAGTCACGGCCTGCTGGATGAGGAGACGCTGCTGCGCGGCTTGGAGTCCGGAAAAATCAGCGGTGTGGCACTGGACTTGCTGCAGTCGGCAGGCTCCAAGGACGGAGACCTGTCCCCGACCTGGCAGCAGCTCATGAAGCACGAGAATGTCATAGCCCGCACTCATGCGGATGGTTCAGCGTCGGAAGACGTGCTGCAGGGCCGCAAGTACCGTCTTCTGGCGGAAAACGTCGGGGACGCTCTGGCCCAGCGCTACTACCGTGGCGTCGCTAACGGCGTTTTCATGCCGCTGACGCTGCTGCCAGAGATGAAGCCGTTCCTGGAGCTGAGCGAGTCTCTGGGGCGATTCGTGCACCAGCTCACCTTGTCGGCGGACCCGAAGGACCGCATCACGAACGTGTCCCTGGCTGCCACCGGTGGCTTTCAGATCGATATTACTACCCCTCAGGCGCGTCAGGTACTTCAGAACGCGCTGCTCAAGGGTATGCTCGAGAGCATGCGTGAGCACAAGCAAGACGCCGAGGACCAAGGGCAGTCTGAGGTTAGCCTGCTGAACGCTTCGTTGCTTGCCATGGCGAAGGGAATCGACGTCCGCCAGGGCGAGTTGAAGAGCGACCCGGCGGCTGTGCGTCGTCACCTCAAGAACTGCTTGGCTGTGGTAGTTGAGACCAAGAACAAGGACCACCTCCTCGTAAAGGGCAGCGTATTTGGCGAGGACCCGCGTATCGTGCGTGTGAACGAGTACTCGGACTTTCCAGCCTTCCGCCCCAAGGGCAACCTGCTGGTGTTCAACAACGAGGATGTGCCCGGAGCCATCGCTGGCATCCTCAGCGAGCTGTCGGAGGCCAAGATCAACATCGCTAACTTTGGTCTTGCACGCCAAGATAACACCGAGCACCCACTTGGCATCCTTGCGCTTGACTCTGTGCCCTCAAACGAGACGCTAGACGCACTCAAGAAGCTGCCTAGCGTGCGCAGCGTTGCGTTTTGCGCAAGTTTAAGAGGTCATCTTGCAACCTTGCAAGAGACCTTGTAGTTGGTGGTGGTGCTTGAGTATGGGCCAGCGTAGTGAAGAAAGGCTCGGTAAACGACAACAAACAGCAACACAGGAGCAGCGAGTTCTTTTTATCCATTCAACGGAGAGTGACGGCGCTCCAGCACCACCAGCGAGTAGCTGAATGCAACTCACATGAAAAAATACAGCAGTATCTTTTGTCCCCTGCAACATACCCAGAGTAAAAACTTCACGCGGAAGTTGAGCCAACTGCAGCCGCTGAAGTCTGTACAGTGACTGCGAGCGACGTCGTTCCTTCTTCTCGAGGAAGCCGCATACAACTGCTTCTTGTCCGTCGAGGTCTGCAAGAACCGCTTCATCGTGCTGTAGACGAATGGGCTCATGGACTCGGTCTCGTGCTGTAAATGAAAACAACGTGTCATCCACTTGATCGTCCGCATCACGAGCAGCAAGATAACAGACCTCATAGCAGTGCATCATGACCGCCATCGAAGCCGAGAAGAGAGCCACCTCGCCGTATTTGAAGCCTGAGCAGATCCCGCGGTCGTGCAAAATCATAGCCAAGCTGTCAATAGCACGCGGCAGCACATATAGGGCCAGCTCTACTCACAGAGAAAAACACATACACACAACGTTAGTCCATCAGCACAGCATGCATAAAGAATACTCGCACGCGTACCAGAACGTCGGCTCTTGGGCTCTAAAAGGATGGTCGTCGAGGCTCCGAGTCCGGCCAAATAATAGATGAAGCGATGGTCCTTACTTGCCATCCGACGGTGCACGCATATCAAAGACAGATAGAACGAAACGAAGGACGCCAGGAAGCAATTGGACCGCGTCGCGTTCAATGTCGAGCGCACAAGCGTTCGGATTGGCGCGCGCAGGAAGCGTTTGAAGTGGATGACCACGCCTGGTACGATGAAGAGCGACAGGTAGAGTGGGAAGGTCTTTAGGAACGCGCGCTTAAAGCATAGCAACGTTCCCTCCACGCACGAGTCAGCATTTGCGTGGACAAGTCTGCACGGCACAATGTCCGTCGGCAGCGCGAAGTCCCTGGGGATGCCCGGTTTTCGGCCCAACAACTTCTGAAGCGTAGCGGCGCTCACGGGCAGTCCGCGGTTCACTTGCTGCACGAGCTCCAGTGTCTCCAGCTGCACGGGACCGGTTTTCTGGATGAACCTGAAATACTCAGAAGGCAGTGTCGTGGGTCTCATCACGTAGGCGTACATGACTTGAGCACTTGAAAGGCCAAAGAGCAGCGCGTCGCCGTACTGCCAGTCGCTGCCCCAGAAGTGCCATCTCTTCTGTCTCTTGGCCGTGTTGTAGCCGCACTGCAGCGCTCTCGTGAGCGCGTACAGCGCCAGCGACCGACGTCGTTTAGCGTCCACGAAACCCAGCGACAGCGCGGCAATAGCTCCGGCACCCAGCGCAGACACCTCCTTGAGCTTCTTGTCGTCCTGCAGCTTGTTCTTGGGCAGTAGACGCCGCAAAATCACGGGCAGCAGCGCTCTCAGTCCACGGTATCCACCAGTGAACCAGCACAGGAAGAGTCCGAGTCTTACAGCGTCCAGTCTGAAGGCCAGGTGCTTCTCGTCCAGCAGTTGTCGGAGATCCGTCGCCGCCTTCCAGTCGCGTCGTTGCAGTAGCCGCAGCAGTCGCAGCAGCGCCGCGATACCCGCGCGCGTGTTGTAGGCCAGCAGGAAGTTGCTGGTGCCGAGGCGCAGCGCCTCCAGCAGCTCCTGTCCGAGCGTCGCGTCCTCGTCTGCGTCCGGAGCCACTGCCAGCGTGCGCACCGCTAATTGCTCGTCCTCGACGTCCATGACCTCCGCGGCGCCTCCTTCGTCGTCCGAGCGGCTGAACAAACTAATGTCGGACGCCGTCACGTGCAGATTCGAGGCTGCCGACGGCACGCGCGGCGGCAGGACGTTCGACGCCATGAACTCCAACGGGATCTGCCGATCTGACTATGGCGCTTGAGTCTCCGATGCCACTGTTTACAGAACAACCAATCGGTGCGGCACCATTGTCATGCGCTTGTCAGTCGTGAGCACTTCAACAACTTACCTTCACCCTGGGGTTCTCCTGAATTCAATTACAATTACCTACTCCTGCCTAATGGCCTTCTACAGCGTCTCCACGAACGTCACCAGGTCCGCGCTGTCGCCGCCCGATGTGTTGGTGTTGCCTTGGCCCGACACTCCCGGGGCGGAGATGCTGTCGTCCCAGTCCAGCAGATCCATGCCGCCGAAGCTGGTGGGGGACAGCGCGCTCGAGAAGTCCATCAGCCCCGAGGAGGTTCCTGAGGAGTCGGCATCTGCAGCAGGTCGCTGCTCATGCTGCCGTAGAGCGATTCGTCCAAGCTCAGACCGGCGGTGATCGTCGGGCTCTCGCCTCTCGAAACCGGAGCTTGCGGGTTCAGCTGCTTATGCTGAGACTGCTGAGGCTTCTCCGGTTGTGCCGCAGTCTGCTGCGGTCGCGCAGGTCCCTGCTGGCCCATTTGCTGCTGCGTCTGCTGACCGCTCTGTTGGTTGGCGGCATTCTGACTATTCTGTTGCTGATTCGTCGGGTTCGCCTGCTGAGAGTACTGAGACTGCTGGGGACCCTTCTGCATTTGTTGCTGCTGCATCATCTGCTGTTGTTGCTGCTGCATCATTTGCTGCTGACGCGCCTGCACCTGCATCCGCTGATGCTGTTGCTGGTGCATTTGTTGCGCGCGCTGTTGCATGATATACTGTTGCTGCTGCTTCTGCTGCGGGGTCTGTTGCGTCTGGCCAGCGGGCTGTGGCTGCGTCATCGCACTGGTAAAGCCACTGGAAGTACCCGCTAGCTCCGTAGAGGCTCCAGAGCTCGTCGTTGCTCCCGTCGACGTGGGGGCTCCAGACCCATCAGCCTGTCCGTTACTATCAGTCGGGTAGCTCCTCTTGTCCGTCTCCGTGCGCAGCTTCTTCAAGTACGGGTTGACTATCTTGACAATGTACTTGAAGACCTTATCCAGCTCCTCGATCTTCCTTGGGGGTGCGTAGCCTTGTCCTCACTCAGAATATTAGCACACAGCTCCACGTAACTCAGCAGATACCGCAACTTCTTCTTCTGCTCCGTCTCGTCGTGGCCCTTCATGTGATCCACGTACTTCTTAAAGGCGCTGTGCACTTTCTCCACGTCTCCTTGATGTTTCGCTCTCAGCGCTGCATGTTGACGCCAATACTCGTCCACTGAGTTGGTCTGTGGCTCCGTCTTGACCTGTTGCGTCACTGGTTTTCCCTGTTGCTGCTGCTGCTGAGCTCCTGGATGAGGACCCGGACCGCCGAACTGGCTCTGACCCGGGTAGCTGCCTCTCTGACCCAGATTGAGCGTGTTGTAGTAGGAGAAGTCGAGTCTTGAGAGCATCCCCTGGTTGGGCAGCGCTTGGGCCGCCATAGCCGCCGCCATGTCCGACTGCTGTGCGCGTAGAGACTTGAGTCGGGTGAAGATCTTGTTGATGTAGACCTCCTGCGTGGGTGACTCCTTGTACAGCGACAGTTCGTACCACGACACGTTCATCCAGAGCTTGATGCCCGGCACGGGTCTCCCGATACGCGCACCATCTCGTTGTAGATCTTGGCGATGAGGTTGGCGCGGTGCTCGCGCGTGAGCTGGATACGCCAGTCTGCGCTTGGTACTTGGTTCAGCTGCATCTGTGGAGGCTGCGCGTACATGCCCATGGACTGTGGGGGCATCGACATGCCGTGCGGGTCCATCGCAACGTCTGCAGCTTGTGTTCTTGGCGTCTTTTTCCGACTGAGCTCTTGGCTCCACTATGGACTGGACACTTGAAGCGAGAACGTTCGGCGATTGGGCGAAAGCCAGTCGCGCGCGCCCATTCGCTGAAAACGGGACCAATCGACACATGGCGGCACTTGAAGTGGCTACATCTGGCAAAAAGACAACATGGATTTGAGACGAGCTACAGGATCACTGGTAAGTTCTACCTACGCCGATTAAAAGCGCGTGGACGCCAGGTCCGGACGCGCGCGGTTGCACACCTCGCAGTAGAAGTTCGTCATGGGGTTGAAGAACGTGCAGCCGCCCTGCTCGCCGGCGCACACCCACTTGCCTCGGGGCACACCACGCTGACCGTCCATGTCGAGCTCGCAGATGGCACAGCACACGTCGTCGGGCTGATTGATGAACGTGCAGTTGCCACAGCGCCACCCCTGTTGTTGCTGCTGGCGCTGCAGATCCTCCTTCTGGTGCTTCGGGTTGGGCTCGCTGCACGCGCCGCACGCGTCTGCGGCGCCGTCGTTCACGTAGGTGCACACGGGGCAGCCCCACGAAGCCTCGGCACCAAGACCTGCCGCTGCTCGCGCATTCTCTTGCTCATCACGCAGCAGTGCGCCCTTCATCTCATCCAGGGAGATACCGAACGCCGCGCAGATTGTCTCCATCGGGATACCCTGCTCGTGCCCCTTCTCGCCGTCCGTGAAGCGAGCATCTGCGATCAGTCCGATGATCTCGTTGAGCTCCTTGGACGAAAACCCCAATTGGAAGCTCTCGAAGCACTTGTGGACTTCTTCAGCGCTCAGACGACTGTCTTCGTCCTCATCAAATCGGTGCAACGACACCGCCAGGTGGAGAGCAGCCATGGTCGGCTTCGGGTCTTTGCCCTTCTCCTTCTTCTTCTGGTACTGGCGCTGCTTCCGCAAGAGACTCTGCTGGAATTGCTGCAACCGCGCGCGAGCCGTTAACAAATGCCACTCGCTCTGAGCCGTGAACACCTTCGCCAGCGGTGTGTCTCCCCACAGGTGACGCTCGCGGCGACGTAGACGCAAAAGACACTCGAAGAATTCGTGACGTAGAGAAATGGGGACTGTTGCCAGTCCGTCCAACAACAACTCGAGCTCCTGAGGAAAATAGTACATCTCGTTGTTGAAAAATCGCAAACACTGCACTCCAACAGCGATGGATCTCTGGCGAGGCGCCATAGTGGCGAGTAGTCGTCGTTGACTTGGTCCCCCATGACGAGAAAAACGATGAGCTTTCGACGAGTTCGCCCTCGCTCGTACGTAGTTGTACCTGGCTCACCTGGAACACGGGGTGATTCTTGTGAATCATGCGACGAATCGTCTCACCTTCAGCAAGCGACAACGTCGCCAAATACACTGGCATCTTACTTGTTGTGACAGATACAGCATCTTTGACCACAGAAGAAACTGCGTCAGGACTCGTAGTGGCCATCTCCGCTGCCGCCTTAAGAGCTTTCACTGCGATTTCGTTGGCACTGCCCCCACTCCCCGCTTCTGCAGTCATGAACGCCATAAAAAGCTGCTGCACTACCGTCTTCATTGCTTCTTGATGAAGCAGTGGTGACCACTCGAGAATAAGTCCGACGTTCTTCACTCGCCGTTCACCAAGCCCCACCCAACGACGTCTGAAGAAGTTTCCAGACATTAACAGCTCTGACGGGAATGCAATCTTGGGGCACTCTGCGTGAGCCTGAAACTGCGAGAACGGGTAGAAGACATTCATCTCTTCTTCTTGATGTTGTTGTATGGCCGTTTTCATTTCCTCGTCACCAGTAGATTCTTCACCAGTTCCTGCAGGCGGTTGAGCAAGAACGGTAGCGCTCCATGGAATAGGGTGCTCATCATCACGTGTGAAAGCACTCATTTTCTGTTCCTCCTGTTCTGCTTCCTCCTCAGCCTCTTCTTCTGCTTCAGCCTCATTCTCATGCACAACCTCAGCTGTGAGGCGCAGGTCACCTTGTTCAGATCCATCTTCTGCGAGCATTTGCTGTTGGCTTCCCGAGGAGTGTGCTAGCCGCTGCTTCACAGCGGCCACGCGTGTTGTCTCCCTGATGTCTTCAAGAAATCTTCGTGAGTCTCAATTAGCTTCCCAATAACATCCGATAGTGGTTTTTTGTTGGCATGGTCGCGTCAACGATATAAGAAATCTCAACACGGAAGATCGCGATGCATTTTCGAAGCCAAGTTTTGGCCATGTCATCTTCGCGGCCAATAAAGCGACGCAATCGAGAAGATAATGAAGCTTCTTTGGTCGTAGCAGCAGCAATTTCGTCCAACAAAGAGTGGAGAGCGCGTCTTCGCCAAGTATTGTGCAATTCTTGGAGGGACAGCTGGACAAGCTGCATAGACTCCATGCGCATTGAATTGATGAGAAGCCAAGCGGGTACCAGCAGAAGGAATTCATCCAGCCGTTCCTGCGCTGAACCCTGTGAACTCAATTCCACCTGGGCAAGCTTCATCTCATGACGAATACGATTCTCAACCTCAGGAATGAGGAAAAGACAAATGGACTGTCCCGTAGCAATACCGCGCATACGATAAGCTCCCTGCGCATAGTCACGGAAGGTCATATCCTTGCCTAGTGTTACAACTGCACACGCGTTAACGCCCTGTTTAATATCCATGCCCGTCGTGTGCACTTGATCATAAAAAGTAAAGCGTTTACTTGGGCTCAAACCACACTGCACTAATGGCATGGGTGCGTTGTGATCACGCAGCAAGATCATTTGTCGGTCATCTTCGTCTAGATACACCACTCCTTCCATATCGTTTGGCAGCTCCGCTAGAAGAAAAGCCGCAACCTCCTGGTTGTCAAAGCCTGTAATCAGTGCTCCCGTGTCAATAAGCGCATGCACTGGCGGCTGGGCATGAGCAATATCCAGTAGCAAGCTTCGGGCCGTCCAATTCATCTTCCGCTCGATGGACACGATGTGCTTATTGGTAAGGGCTTCAAAATACTACCGTCACTGCGCGGTTCGTAATAGCACTCACCAAGATCCATCGGTAGCAAGTTCGAAGGTGTTCCTGAAAAACCAATACGCTTGGCAAACAAAGAATTGCTGCCAAGTTCATGTCCACAAGCCGAGATCTTCAGCTTTTGAAAGTTCATGCAAGACGGGAAGACATGCTGTCGGACGTAGTAGTACACCACGTCAGCAAGCTTGGCTACCAGGAAGTGCAGCCGCGCCACTTGTGCAGAATCGCGAAGCTGGAAAAGAGGCAGTGGCAGCACACCACCAGACGCCTCTTGCTTCTCGGACGCAAGCGCAGCTAGACCTGTCCGCACCCATTCGCGGAACATGGCACACGCTGGACGTTGGTCACGTGGTCCAAGCTGGCGACTGAAATCCTGCTTCAACTGTGATACGATACGAACCAGATCCGACACGCGAATACCTTCGTAGCGATAAGCAAGAATGGTTAACCCGATCAGAACGTCGGGATGCGCAAATTCGGAGGAGCGGCTGGGTACATCTTTTCCGATGAATGGCACGGCTAGCATCAGCCGCGAGTGCGCGTTGCCTCCACTATTTCCTGATGCAGCAGCCGTCTGATGTTCACCTCGTAGGAGACCATAAGACACACGGTTGATCTTGGAAAGCACGTGTGGCAAAATTGTTCGTAACCAGTCACGCGCGAGGTTAAGCAGCTTGATCGAAGATTCCGACAGACCGTTCTCAATATCAGCGCGGAGGGAAGCATCCGTTTGAAGCTCCGTGCGTGGGCACTCCAAATAGTACTTGATTCGATCAGCGGATACTTCCATTTTCCCCATACGGAAGAGCTTTAACAACCATTCAATCGCAATTTCCGAGAGCAAAGGTAGCATGCGTTCCTCGTAAAACTCCATATCCAGTAGCACTAGATGCGGGAAGCGCTGTAGCGTGTGAGCAGCGTATCCATCATCCAGCGCAGCATGCAATAGCGGGATTAATCCAGATGGGTCCTTAGCGGTATTCGGTGATGCTAGGACAGCATCAATCAAGTAAATGGGCAATTCCCAACGGTTAGCAGCAAGATCGATAGGGAACTTGTTGCCGATCGGAGTTGAGCTCCGATCGCAACGGGTGCAGTAGCACATCCACCTCATCCATAATCAAAATGCCACTTTGCCAAAGCCTTAGCGTTTTATGCAGCTCATCAGCCATTTCTGAACGGTCTTCCAGAACGCGCCTCAGGCGTCTGATATTTTGTGACGCAGAAGTAAGAGGAAGTTCAATGATATCTGAAGATTCATCTAGTGAGTGTAGCAGCTCCACAAGCTTTAACATCATTGACTTGATCGACTCGGGAGAGGCACACACTACATCTCCATGACGCCGAGCACGGTTCAGTTTCGTAAACATCTGCAGCGCTGCAGCCGGATCGTCACTAATTGCACGATCGAACTCGAACGTAAAAATGCGTTTTCGAAGGACGCGATTGCTGAAGCGACTCCGTAAAACCTGTCGAGACTGCTCCAGAAGTGCCGTTGGCATCACATGAGTTACGAGATGCTCCTTGTCAGCGAGAATGTAGGTTAGCAAAGGTCCCACCACCGTCGTCTTTCCAGCACCCATGATCATTTGCTGCACACGCGAATCCCCCTTCGCCAGGCTGCTTAAGAAACTGTCGATCATTTGAACCTGTCGACCGCGCAGCAAGATATCAAACACGTATTCAAACACCAAAAAGCGTGGGTCGAAGCGCCATCCCGAAGTAGTGCTTTCAGCTTGACCATGGAGGTAGTACCGTTTCGAAAGCAACATGTCAGCCAAGTCGCGAGATGTTTGACGTGTCATTTTCACTCTGCTTGACCAATCCTCCCGCTTTGTGTTACAGTAAGGACATTAAGATTCTTGACGAGAGCACGAGTAGCCTGTACAGTTCGGTTGATGTGCACAATACGACTGCAGAGGAAGAGCACAAGCAATATCTTCTCCACAAGATCAGACGTCACATTCACCGCAAATGGATTACGAGCCTTGAGGTCTGCTTCAAACGAATCGGATGCCAACAGTGATGTGAGGAAGTCGAAAGTTACTCGAGGGTAGAGGCCAACATGCCGCTGCATCACAAAACGGTCAGCAGCAACGACTTGGTCTGTATTTCCACGGATATCACCGCGGATCTCGTTCAACAGCACCTCAAGCATTGCAATCCCGTCCTCTACCATTTTGCGGTCACTCGCTCTCATTTTTCGCAGAGATGAATCAACATCTGAAGATTATCGACAGCGGAACTGCTTGGACCCTTCCCACCAGGTGACAGCAAATTGATCGGTGTTACGCCCGTGATAAATGCATCTTTACTTCCATTCACCGCTTGTGCGTTGATAGCAATATCATCGCCGAGCCTCTTCAGCAAATCCTTTGCAGCCACGGTTTGGGCCACCGGGTGCTGCGATAGGTCAAAGGGCAACGCTGCCTCGACTTCAGCCTCCGGGTCGCAGAAAGTGACGAAGCGTTTCACATCAATAGCTTCCAGGGGAACTCCGGATTAATAGGGCTGCTCGTGGTCCCCTTAAAATACGTCTCACCACACGATGCATTCGACGCATCGAAATTCTTCAATTCATCCGTAGCAGCGATCAGTATCTCAAACACACGCTCGGCAGAATGATGTAGCTGGCTAAATTGTGCCTTGATCGGCGTAATCACACGGTTTTGATGGTCGCCAGAGTCAAGCTTGGATTGGAACTCCATCTCGCCAAAATCGAAAAAGTGCTTCAGCATTGTTCCGACTGTCACCTTCGAGTACAAGTTTGCTCCACGAGAGAGTAGGTTCACACTTTCTTGATCACACGGAGATGATGGCCATCCTCCAGCAGGATGCGCGATCACCATCGCTAACTGTGCCATTGCGTACGATGGAGCGCACTCTTCTTCGCCATCATCCACAGTCTCACGGCCCCACCTTGACAGCTTCAAGTGTAAAAAGCGTGTGAACAAGTCTCCAAACGACCGCGTACAGTCATCGCCACCCATACGGACGACGAGTTGCTGATTTAGACACTCATATAAAAAGGAATCCCAGGCCCCGATTTGTTCCGCTTATTTCGTCGCCAACAACTGCGCAGTTCCAGACGAGTTTTCCAGCCTCTTCGTCATCAATCAAAAACTTGTTGTCGATACCGGCTCCATGCTTTGGTCGGTTATACCGCACTGTTGAAAGTTTTTTGCCATGAGCGGCAAGGTAACCTTTGCTGTACAAACATAGCTTCATCCAGGGCTGCCCCCGACGCGTGATCGTGTCAACTTAAAATCAATCCTTGTCGAACTATCCGCTTTTGCGTGATCACAGAACTCCTTTCGAAGAAGCAGCAGAGGAGATCGCTGGTGGCACTGTACAAGACTTTCCTTCTCCTCTTCTAGTATTAATTTGCAAGAAGCATCGACGTGACCAGTGGTGGAAAGGTAGTCGTGTAACTCGCCACTTAGTTTCCACGGAGCCTTGTTATCGCTATAAGCGATGCCCAGCGACAACCGAATGCGACAGGCACAGGCATTGGGGTTACGATCATCAAGCGTCTTGGACAACTGATCGAACACTCGTTTTTCCTCATCTGTAAACTTCACGTCCACGTTGCACCCCATGATCAACTCCATCGCCGCCGCGTAATTTCGCGTCAACAAACTGGTAAGAATCAGGTACAGCGTTGAACTGAGTGAAGAAGGAAGCAAGAACGTGTTGCTTGAATGCACAGGATAAGTGTAGAATCTTGTTTCCATCGCCTGCTGCCAACCCACAGACCCTCGATCGCTAATGAGGATAGAGGAAAACGGTTCCCCTCGTATCGCCGGGCGGTATAAATCGTGATTGGGGCAGATGAGTTTTAAGTCCGTGGTGTCCGACTCGAGAACGAAACAATCTGGTGCAATCTCAATCAAACCCCGAAGGTATTTGGAGGTTTCTTCTGGCATTGCAACAGTCAGATCACTCACAAACCATCCATTTTGATCCATCACGTTGAGGCGTACACGACCGGACAGTGGGTCCTTGACCGGTTGTAGCTTCAATTTCAATCTTGGGAGCTCAATGAAAGCGATGGAAGATAGTCCACTAGGTACGCTTTGTACGTACTTGTTGGTACACCAGACCAGAATGTGTGATAGATCTTCCACTCGACTAAGGAGTTCTGAAAGCGCAAGAACTTCCTCGTTCTCACGTGCGGAGCTAGCTTCGAGCATACTAAGGAGATACAAAGTTTCCCCAACAGTTTCTTCAACGATTTCCAGTGCTTCGTTGTCTTCTTCAGCATCTTTGGTCTCCTCATCGTCAACCTGCATGGGTGTAGGGGCTTCTTCTCTGGCTGCACCCGATTCCAGCACACTGGTATTATTCCTTTCTGCCCGTTTAAGTTCGTCGCGATTGGCCGAGTCAGAAAGCCACGCTTTTGCCAGCTCCAGATCTTTGGAAAAAGACCCAGTGCATACTCCACTGCAACGCGTGAAGGTGATTCTTCCAGACTCATGAGCAGTCCAATATTTTGTTCTTGCTGCTCTTCCGGGCTTAGAGCGACCTCGCCCGACGCAGCGGCTTCTTCAGCAGCAAGAATCTTCACCTGGTTATTCTCATCCAACAACCATTGCGCCGCCAATCCCAGGTTATTTCGATTTTCACGCAAAGCAAGGCCGCATCCGGCGTACGAGAATCCCATAGCCATAAGTTGGACCACGTCATCGTCGCTGATTTCAACTGATTCTGGTGAAGGATACGATGGAGGGAATCGGCCGCGAGACGCGTCGGTCGTCGCTTTTCCGGACACTCGGACAGGGGCAGGCGGAGGTTGCATTTGGCTAGTGTTTGCAAAGCCCTCTTTCTTGAGCTCATCCCGATGAATGCGTGAAAATGAAGTCATGATAGATTTTCGACTGACAAAGGCCTGTCCAGACTCCTTCATTTCGATCTCAACCCGATATCGAAACCACTGCGACTTGGAGTCCTCTGGTTCTCCACGGATGCGACCATCTTCTCCCATCCAAAAGCGAAAGTTTTCTAGCAAGCAACTTGGAACAATACCTTGCAGAAGACGTGGTGGGACGAACTGCTCTATGCCATTGAGCAAATGATTTTTGCGGAGAATCACGAGAGTCCCACCAGTATCTGGCGCTCCGTAGGCTCGCCACTAGCACGCAACAGAGCGGAGTCTACAGGACCTTGGTCGGGAGAAATATTCAGAGCAAAACTGTGAAGACTCAGCCGCGAATTCGACGTGAAAATGAGCTTGCGATAGAGTCGGCGACCATGCGACACTAATGCGTAGATGTGCATCACCTGCATCGTTCGGTACGCCACAATTTCCTTGAATGTCGCCATTTTCTCCTTATCCTTATCATCAGAGCCGCGGTCCAACCCAATTAAGTGTACACGAGTAGCATTAGCGGGTAATGGATCGGTTGGTAGGAAGAGCGTATAAGGCAACTTCTTATCGTCAGGTACAGGCGGGTACATAAGGCGAAGCGCGTTGCCCACCAAGTCCACAAACCACTGTTCATCACCATGAGGATGTTCCTTCTCCGAATAAATATCAAAAGGTCGCGAAAAACTTTGCCAAGGTAGCGAAACCCATCATCACCAAGTTGCTTGGGCTTCTGTTCTTCCGTCTCTCGTGAAGGTTGCGGCAGGGCACGAGCAACACGAGGTGTACCACACACATCGCAGGTAGCATTAGGATTATCACCGTTAAAATTCGCGCATGTGCAAGCGGGACACTCCCAATACATTTTGAGCTCTTGAGAGTTTTCGTTCGAATCAACCGAGCTACCCGCAGTTCCAGGCTCGTAAACAACCGGAGCGCCGACACCTTGGTCAATCTCGTGAGTTGGATCATCCCATTCCACAAGCTGGAAATCCGTTCCAACAATATTAACCCACAGACGATGTTCTTGGCGTGCAACCAGACCGCAGTGAAGAGATTTGTTCCCAAAGATGGCCATGAAATCTGCATACTGCGTCATCGAGTCCGGAACCGGTTTCAACTCGTCATTTCTCCACAATATTTCTCCTGTCTGGGCATCCAACTTCAATTCCTGTTGACGACAACTGAATTTTCCTGCACCACCAATATCCGATTCTTCGATCCATTCCCAAGCGTCAGTTTGTTCATTCGAGCGCAATGCGATCCGCACAATATTTCCCAGAACCTTGTCGCGATTAGCCTTTGGCACATTCACCAACCATTGAACAATTGAACGGCGGTGCAACTGAATTGTTTCAAAGATCTCTGCTTCAAGTACATCGCCAGGTGGTAATTGAAGCTCTTTACCTTCACTGTTGCGTAGAGTAACAATACTCGGTGCTTGAATCGTCTGCATCCCAATTTTCAAGTACAAAGGCCGACCCTTCAAGTACTTTTCAAGAGACTTCTTGCCAACGTTTGCCGTATCGATACCTTGGGCCTGAAGCCAACGCAGTAGTCGCTCCTCGGCCGAAAGTCCATCCTTTTCGTCACCACTGTCCGGGGAGAGCCTCATTCCGAAGCAATGCCAGTTATGGACGTAAGCAATGGAACCGATCATTTCGGTGATTTTCTGAGCATCATACTCTGTAGGCCGCAAGCTCACATGAAGGAGCGCAAGGTACGAATGGATAACGCACGCCGTCTGGAGATTGTTCGCTTCTTCTGCTTCCTGCCTCCACTTGTTGAGAGTGGTGTGCGCGAAGCCAAACACGTAAGCCATCAGCTGAGATCGATATCCCGACAGCTTCTCACAACGAGCTCGGTCGGCAGCATTAATGCACTGATCGAGAGTTAACGTCATGTAACGAAGAACATCCACACCCAGCTTGATCATAAAAAGAATGAAGCGAGCGTCTGCTGAATGCACCGATGCCTCGCCTAGCTCCTTCACCGCGTCCAGCATCTTCAGCAAGGAGCAACAATCGCTTCTGGGGCATGAATCAACTCGTTCAAAAGCAGCCCATTCATCGTGCCGAGGTGATCTTCGCACTTTTGGTGATGAACTCTAGCATCAAATGTCCGTTTGATGGCTTCTTCATGCATCACAAGGTTTGATTTCCGCAACGGAATGTGGGAAATTTCTTCTGCTTTCTCATCAGAGACCCAGTCACCGCCCTCGAATAAAACAGCGCGAAATAATTGCTGCAGCATCGGGTTGAACAAATACGTAACACGGTCACGAGATGAGAAGAACGATGTAATAATAGGAATTCGTGTGTATGGCACCGTCAAGTAGCTCATCAGGTACTCCGACTCTTCTGGTGAAAGCGTGCCATTGTACGTAGGCAGGTCCGCCAAATGCATGATGTCGTCCTCAGTAATTACTGTAGGAAGGCTTCCAGCGGATCCATTACTCGAACTCTTAACAAGAAGAGCACCCAAATTCGCGGGACTCGTGATAATCGGGCCCTCGCCAAAGTATACCTTCCTCTCCATAAACCCTTCAACCTCCACATCGGCGATATCTTGATCACTTCCTCGGAAGTTTACTACCTCCCATTTCAGTGTAGCATGCAAAATTTTGTTTAGCCCTCGCATTCCGAAGAAGTTCCTGCGGCGGGTTGACGATGAGTCATCAAACGATAACTGCCACATTTGCCAGTGTTGGTGTGCTGTACGGCGCCGCATTAGTTCAACTTCCTTCGTCTCCATTGTAGTTAAGAATTTTACCACCATGACTAAGTCCCGAGTTAAACCCACTTCCGGGTGTTCATCCGCCATAGGAGTAGTATCGCTACAGAACCACTCCATCAACGCCTCCATTTCCGTAGGAGGTGTCTCGTTGTTCGGGTCAATTAGCTGATAGTGATATCGCTCCATCAGCTGGCGGAAGAACAGAAGGGTCGTTGAATACTTCTTGACCTCGATTTTGTCCTCCGGCATATGATAATCAAAAGCTGTCGTTTGCCCTTCGAGTCCTGACTGTGAAAATAGGCCAGTACCCGACCTCTAACGATGCAAAAATTTGGACGCGCAAATTCCATCGCTGAAGTCATTTTCTGGATTGAAAAGTTAGCCTTGCAAAAGGTGTGTGCTAGCACGTATCCACCTTCCTCCTCCATCATCAACGAAATCTCGAGCGGGTCATCAGCTGCCGGAGTGCGAATCAAAGCGTCAAAAATACACAGCACGCACAATGCAGCAAGTGCGCGCTCGGAATCAAACTGACGTGTTGGTTGCTCCATCGACTGCCACACCGAACCCAGAATCATCAATAATGAATGGAGGTGGTTCAGGCACCGAAGCTGCATATCTTTGGCTACTTGTTGGCGCCACATGCAAGTAGGCGAAGCAACGCCCTCTATAGTCAACGGTTCTGGCATCGGCAACACCTCGACCAGGACACTTGTGACAAGCTGAATAGCTTCATGATGTAAGGACATCCGAGAAGATGACGAGCCCTCGGCAGCTCGCTTCAGGAGAGATTCGCACAAAGCCTCACACCGAACGAATGCAGCAACCGCAAGTGGAATGGATGTGACGTGCTCAGGTACATCCAAAAAATTACTGAGAATAGGGATTTCAAGCTCGGAAGCGTTTCCCGCGTACTCGCTTTCCTTTCCTTGTAGTTGCAATAATTCAACATTCCCGTGAGGAGCGAAAGGGAACGTTTCTTCCAGCGTAGCGGTATCACGTTTGCTGTTGCTGTCTGAGCTAGCAGTAACCCCTACAGACTCTATCAGTCGCTCGGTTTGGCTCATCAGCTTGTTTACGTGGCTCAGACCTGAATCTTGGATATTATTCCGCTCATGGTGCTTGAGCGTTTTCAGTCCGATTTGTTTGACACCCATGGCAATGCATTTGATTTCAGAGACTGAAAGCGTCGACTTTGGTAGGTCAAAAGCTTCACTTGCCCACGGGTAAAACGCACCAGTTGGATCTGACGCCACGAGCTCCTTGCCCATCGGTGTCAGTATGGTTCCGCTGGTCCCTCGCAAAATGAGCTGGGGTACCTTCGAAACGTTAAATGTCTGGATGAGCTGTTTTCGAGCCTCCATTTCCGAGAAAGGCACCATAAGCCACGTGTGCCCTGGCAAGCTGTCAACAAACGCCGTGTAATCCGCCTGCTCCTGATCAGCCGACACAACGATCACAATAAACTTCTTGTTGGCAGCATGCAGCTTCTCGCTCAGCGCAGTCAGCTCTCTCGTCAACTTTCGGCAGGCTGCCGACGTAGCCTGAGCGAAAAATATACCAACGACCGCATCTGGGTCGATCTCCGACACAGTATGAGTTCCCTGTAGCGAATCTTGCAGTGATATTGTGGACAGCGTGCGCAGGGCATTTTCTAGTGTGCCCTCGGGGACCGCCTTTGCTGGATTTTCGGCGCTTTCCAGACCCTGCACAACTTGCTGGAAGAGACGGTAGCGCAGCTTGTACAAAATAGCATACTCCACCTCTTCATTCGTGAAGGCGCGACTACGAAGACAGAGATAGCGCACTGCTTCAATGACGCTCTTGCAGAAGCCCAATTGGCTGCGTTGGGCCGTGTGAACTCCCCTAGAGCCGTATTTGTCCAGTCCGTGGATGCATGTTGCTCCGTCGTTTCGCTGGCTAACGGCAGCAGTTTGTCGCCCGCGAGCCACGGCAGGAGCACGTCGTAGATGGTCTCCACACGGTGGTACTCGGACGGGGCTTGCGCACCCAGAGCGAGAACAGCAGCGTCCAGAAGGCCATGTCCAAGAAGCGGTTGGCCGGGATGGCACTGATCTGGACGCACGGCTGCACACGGATCTTGTCGGCGCCGCGCTCCACCTTGCAGGGTGGTACATCTCGGCTCCAGGGCCTTTGTTGCACACTGTGAAGGAGAACTCTCCGGCCTCGCTGGTCTTCTCCACCACGTAGATAATAGAATGACTCGTCACGTTGCCCACATAGCCTCCAGGTACGAGCACGGGTTCGCCAACCTGCAGCTTCGAGAGTTCCACCTTCCACTCGGCCAAAAGGCCTGGAACTGCGCGGCGTCCTCTACCTTGGCGCCTTTCTCAGCCCATTGGCCGCAAAACGTCAACTGGGGCAATAGCGTCGTCTGTAGCGCGCGTTCCTGTTCCACTGTGAGTGAGAAAGTCACGGGGTCGTCTGCGGCGGCTTGTTGCGGTTGTAGGAGCTGTACGAGGCCGCCCAACGCGCCCACGAGCGCCTGCGGGTCTCCTCCAGCTTCATACGGCGTTCCTCGCAGGTACGGGTCGCCGAACAGGCCCAGGAAGGCCGCGGAACGCCACGCCATCACTCTCCAGCCCTTCTTCGTTTGCAACGTTCAACGGAGAAGAATGCGGAATGAAAGATCGCGACTGCGGTCTGATTGGTAAACAATGGGCGCCTCGGATTGGACGATATTCGGAGCAGATCTTGAAAAGATCGTTGGTGTAACGTACATAATATGTGCACCACACCACCTGTCGAGCAGAACTGGGCCATGGCCCAGTTTATACTGTGCCAGTCGGTGGACGAATCTGAGTACGGCAGGCCGTCATGCCGCCATATTGATACGGGGCTTCCTCACAAGGATGTCCGCGCGGGGCACTTCAGTGTTCCTGTACAGTATGCCGCTTCGTCCTGAAGTGTTAAAATATCTCGCTCCGCCTGTCTTGTCTTGCTGGCGTACGTCAGCATTTGACATTTGTCGTCCCGTCGTTTCCCACGATTGGCTGGGACACGGAGCGAAAGGGCGCCCAGACCGGAACCGCTGGCTCGCAACTGAAGCACAAATTTGGCCACGTACAGGTATTAATTAGGTCACTTCCGTTTTCGCCTCGTGGCCACCGCATCGTCCTCCTTCGCCAGCTTCCACCCGACGACGCGATTGAGCCACGATGGTGTTGACGGCGGCGAAACTTGTGTGCGACGCCCGCGACGGCGTGAGTGAGCTGTCGCACGTGTGGGCGGCCATGGACCTGTTCCTCGACTACTCGCACTCGTGGACGCTGGAGCGTGCGGCAGCGCAGGGCATGAAGTTCCTGGTGCAGCACCTGGCGCTGACGACGCCCCAGCAACCGCAGGACGCTGACAACTCGCTCGTCATGGACTTCGCGGCCTGCAACGGCCACCTCGACATCCTCACGTGGCTGCACAACTCGGAGCAGCTGAGTGGATGCTCCACGCGCGCCATGGACGACGCCGCCAAGAACGGCCACCTGCTGATCGTGCAGTGGCTGAGTCAGCACCGCAGCGAAGGATGCACCACCAAGGCCATGGACTACGCAGCCAGTAGCGGCCATCTACCAGTTGTACAGTGGCTGCACCAGCACCGCAATGAGGGCTGCACTACTCGCGCGATGGACTTGGCGGCACAGAACGGACAGCTGCATGTGCTGCAGTGGCTCAACGACAACCGCAGCGAAGGCTGCACGCCCAGCGCTGTCAACTACGCGGCTACGGAAGGCCACGCTCACATTGTGCGCTGGCTGTGCGAAGCTCGCAAGGAGGAGGGATCGTCGACCGCCATGGTCAACGCTGCACGAGGCGGCCACCTGTACATCCTCGAGTACCTGGGTGAGCACTTCCCTCAACTGTTCGAGAGCGTCGGCCCTAAGATGGTGCACGCCGCCATTGCGAATGGACAAGCGGCGGTTCTTACGTGGCTCATTGCGGTGCTGCCTGTCAAGTCGCTCAAGTGCGAGGAGGCTGCTGGGTCGTGGATGGACGTGGCGTCCGAGTACGGCCAGGTCGGCATCCTCAAGTGGTTCCACGACCACGCGACGGCGCTGCCCATGAGCGTCGACGGCCACCTTCCTGCCTGCACAGTGGAGGCCATTGAGAAGGCGGCACGCAATGGCCACAGCGACGTGTTGGTGTACCTGTTCGAGAACGATCTGGCGAACCTCACAGTCGAGTCGGACGCGATGAACGCGTTGGTAGCTGCTGTCGAAGGGGGCCACCGCAACTGCGTCGAGTGGCTGGTGGCGCACTTCCGCGAGCTGTACATGCAGAGCTCGTCTGCGTCGACTGTTGCAATGGACGCTGCTGCCGCTGTGGGTCACGTGGACATCCTCCAGTACTTGCGGGAGGAGCCAACCACGTGCGCGTGGCAGTCCAGCGCCAAGGCCGTGGAGGAAGCTGCTCGCCAGGGTTTCGTGCACGTGTTGCGCTGGCTACACTTCGACCGCTGGAACTGCATCGAGGAGCAACCGGTCGACGAGGAAGCAGCTCCGACCAACTCCCGCTGGACTCCTACGGCATTGGAATTGGCGGCTACGAACGGGCACCTGTCGACGGTCCAGTGGCTTACCGAGCACCACCGCGACGTCTGCAGCGGCTTCGAAGCGTTCAACGCGGCGGTCTACATGGACCACCTGGAGGTCGCGCAGTTCCTGTACAGCGACGTCCGCAGTTCGTGCTCCGTGGAGCAGGCGCTGGAACACGCAGAAGAAGGAGGCGCAGAAGACACCCTCGCTTGGCTCGAGGGTCTCAACTGAGTGATTGCAGCACAGTCCGAGGCCCTTCTAGAGAGTTTTGTAGATAGACCTATATATTTGTCCCATCACGATAGACCTAGATAATTATAAATATCTAACCTAGAGTATCCGATCAAAACAATTGCAGCATGGAGCATCGCGTCGTCGTCTTCGCCGCGGCCTCTCGAGCGTGCGTGACGCTTCTGGCGCTGGCAACGTCCGTCATAGTGACGCCCTATGACACGTCGTCCCACCTGCAGGCGGGCGCGTCCCCTCTCGCACCGCTGAGCAACTGGGACGGCGTCTACTTCACGCACATCGCACTGCACGGCTACGACTTCGAGCACTTCCATGCCTTCTTCCCGCTCTACCCGCTGCTGGTGCGGTGGCTCGCTCTTCTGTTGCCTCTGAATACAGCAGCTGCAGTTCTCCTTAGTGGCTGGTTCGTCAGCAACGCCAGCTTCGTGCTGGCCGCGCTCTTCCTCTATCGCTTGGGCCGCGTCGTGCTGCAGGACGAGGTCGTCGCTCGACGAGCCGCCTACCTCTTCTGCGTGGCGCCCTCCAGCATCTTCATGTCGGCCGTCTACTCGGAGAGTCTCATGTGTCTGCTGAGCTTCAGCGGTTTGTACTTCCTGGCGAGACATGCACAAGCCCCAAAAACACGTCGAGAATTCCGTGACCTCGTGTACTGCGCACTGCTCTTCGGCGCGGCCTCAGCGACCCGATCCAACGGCATTTTGCTCTCATGTACGTTCTAGATGTTCACTAGTTGGATGCTCCTCACTGACAATTGGCGTGTAGTGTTCATTGCGTGGCATCGCGTGACAGTTTCGCCGTCACCGAAAGAGCTGTTCCGGTTCTTGGCCTTTTGGATACGCACCGCGGCTCTCGGCGTACTTGCGATCGCGCCGCAAGTCGTGTATTTCGTCGTTGCGATGGTGCCGTATTGTCCGTCACTTGTCCGGCGGCTCGGTGGGGACTTGTCTGGGAATGATGTTACGGAGGACCGCAGTTGGTGTGTCAAGGCGGTGCCCAACCTCTCCGCCATGTACACGTTCATCCAGAGCGAGTACTGGAATGTAGGTCTCTTCCGCTACTACGAGCTGAAACAGATTCCCAACTTCCTCCTTGCTGCGCCGATCATTGTACTCAGCTTGCACGCTCTACAGGGGTATTTTCGAGGAAGCGTCGTGCCAGGACAAGCTAGCAAGCAGGCTCGCGGTTGGCGGGGCTCGGCGCTGACTCCGTATTACGTGCATTGGCTTTTCTTGGTGGTAAACGCGCTGCTTGTCGTACACATCCAGGTGACGACACGGTTGTTGTGCGCGTGTCCACCATTGTTTTGGCATCCTGTGGCATTACTCTGTGACCCTGTGGCGAAAAGGAAGACAGCCCCCAGTCTGACAAGCTACGGTCGACTCGTCGTGGGCTACTTTCTGCTCTTCGCGGTGCTGGGTAGCGTGCTCTTCCCTTCCTTCTACCCGTGGACATAGTTCACAACTTGGAATCGAACAAACGAAGGACTGCATGTTTCGTAGCAAAATAATCATCCCCTCCACTAGACCCCTCAATGGTGCGTTTCCATATATCCATAATACCCTTAGAGTTGTGTCCCCCTTCGCCAGTTCTTGGTTTTCAAGCTTGGTCTCCTTCACCGCAACGAAGACTTCCTGATTTTCAGCTTTTTCGCCAGGCGATCGCGCGCTGAACCCTTACGCTTACGGCCACCCTGGTCGTGCTTATTGTGGCTGCTGTAGCCGGACGGCGGGGTGAGAGGCAGTGGCGGGCGTACATCCACGGGCCGCGAGGACGAGGTCTCTGTTCTTGCTGAAGCAGGAGAATAACCTCGAAGCATGAGCCCTTTTCCTCTTGGTGATGGCGTCACAGCAGGAGGTGGAGTACTGTGCTCCACATCGTTCGTTTCCGAGTGCGATTGGCGTTTCCTTGAAGACGACGACGTCGAGCTGCTCCCATGATTTTGATGCGAAGTTGCAGATGAGCGACCTCTTCCCTTTCGCCTCTTCGTTTCAAGCGATCACGCTTTGCAGACCCAGACGACGCGTGCCGAGTCGTAGCCGAAGGAGGTGGGGGCGCTGATGGAGGAGGCGGGGTAGATGGAGGAGAGACCGCCGGAACAGGAGGGGCGCCATTTGAGCGAGTGGTGCTCTTCTCTCAGTCTTCGGCGATTGCCTGGTTTCAGTACATCTGCTCCTGTGCGTACGAGTTGGCGTCGTTAAGGTATCGATCGACTTAGCCGATGACCGCACATCCACCGCAACCCCAGGAGCCACATCTTTGCTTTTTCGGCGGTCTCGCGATGACTCAGTGTGGCTTCGCTTGCGCTGTCTTTCACGACTACCGCTCCCCTTCGACTCAGACTTGCGGCGACGTGCCTTTCTCACGCAGCGAGGACACTGGTAGTCGTCCGCGGGTTCCTCGGTCATGGGGATGCCGACGCACATAGTGTGCTGCCACGTTTTGCAGCTTTCACATTCCACCATACGCTGCCCGTCATCGTGGTTGGGGCGCTGGCGCACTTCACACACACAATCAAACATCCACCCGCAGCGGAAACACAGGAACTTCTCCTGCGCAACAGCCTCCGGCTGTTTGTCTGCGCACTTGGCATGCACCCAGTGGGAGCAGCTATCGCACTGGATCATGGAAGTTCCATCGTCGTAGTTCTTTTCTTGCAGTCCGCAGGAGCAGTACACCATCCACTCGTCCTCCGTCATATCTTGTTGCTGTGCCATTTCCACATCTGCAGTGCCAGTGCTGCCGTGCTTAGAGTCCACGTCGTTCTGTTTCGAATGTCGTCGCTTGGCTTGCGGTGTCTTTTTCTTCTTCTTGGCACGCTGAGCCTGTTGACGTCGTTCCTGCTGCCGTTGCTTGGCATCAGCAATGACCTCCTTCTTGAGTTTGTCCGTCAGTTGCAGCTCCTTGTGCGCTGCTTGCTGTCGGAACGCAATAAGCGCGTCTACCGGTGCCGTGGGCAGACGCGGGTACGAGTTCTCCAGGTCGGAGCTTCCGTCGCTCTCGCTCAAGTCTTCATCTGTGGGGTCCACACCCAGCGCCTTGTCCTGCTCGTCGTCCGTGTCGATCAGGACGCCGTCGTCCTCCTCCTGTTCGCTCTCTGAGCTGTCACTGCTGCTACTGGAGTCACTGATGTTGCCGTCTTCTTCTTTCTTGTCCTTCTGGTCATCTCCACCAGCTCCTCCGTTACTAGGTGGTGGTGCCTCCTCTTCACTGTCACTGGAGCTACTGGAACTGTCACTGGAGTTGGAGCTGGCACTGCTGTCATTGCTGCTACTGGACGAAGACGGACACGGACTGCTGCTCGGCCTGTCGTCTCCACTGTAAGTGGACGTCTTCACTGCGACTCCCGACTTGTGTGGCGTCCCCAGAGCCGCCAACAACCGTCCGAGCCACGCGGAAGACGCCACTTTGGGCGCCTTACAGTGCACATGCAGCACGCGCCTCTCCACGCCTCCGCGGAACAGCATGAGCGGCGCACTAAGCATCTCCACACAGACGCGGATGCCACGCGTGAGCAGCCGTTCACTTGACCTGAGTATGCAAGTCAAGTGAGGAGAGCTCAAGCTACGGGGCGTTAGGGCTGGGTCTCCGCTCTTTTTATCTTGTCCGAATTGTTTTAAATCGTACCTTGATTTATGACGTGCGGTGTGCAGAACACCAACCAGTCAGCGGATACTATAACCCGAGGACAGGAATGGCCGGGCAGTGGAAGCTGCTGCACCGCTCCGCGCTGCTGCTGGAGCGCGGCGTCGCACCCGCGGGTGTACGCCGCTATGCCGCGCCGTCCGCCTTCAAGCCGCGGACCGCGCGCGGGCCCTTTAAAGGCGGCAAACGCCAGCCACAGACGCCGCCGGAGCCGCAAGCCAAGCCGTTCAGCCGCCAGAAGCCCAAGAAGCGCCGCGGGCTCAAGGCCGAAGGCCAGGGCGAGCCAGTGTTCACCAACAAGTTCCAGAACCTGCTGAGCTTCGCGTTCGAGAACGAGCCCAAGATTCAGCCGCCAGTAGCCAAGCCCAAGAGCGCGCGCAGCGGTGACGACACGTCGCTGGACCTGTTGGACGGCATCGGATCTCGTGCTAAGAAGGACGACGGTGCAGAGCTGACATTGGCCCAGTTGGGACTTGATACGTCCGACGACACCGACATGTTCGCCAAGAGACAGCCTAAGCACCCGCGGACGAAACCCAAGAAGACCAAGCTCTTCACTGGAGACAAGGACCCAGCTACTGTACTGGCGGCTCTGGGAATCCCTTCAGACGGAGAGGAAGACCACCGCAATGACGGTCCGCCGTCGAGTCGCATGTCCATCAAGATGAACACGAAGCGCAAGAAAGGCACGCGCAACCTGCTCAAGAACTTCCAGTTCGAGAACAGCATCTTCGACGAGGCCTCGGACCTGTTTGGTGATGTGGACTGGGACGGCCGCAGCGACACGGAGGACCGCGAGCGTCGTCGATCTCAGCGGATTCAGCGGAAGGAGGCCAAGCGCAAACCCAAGCAAGAGCTGCCGGCGCAGGAAGTGGAGATCCCGCCGACGCTTTCGGTGAAGGATCTGGCCGAGCGGATGAGTGTCAAGACCCGCGTTGTGTTCCGCGCGTTGAAAGATCTGGGCGAGAACGGACTGAAGGAAGAGTCGGTGATCACCAGCGACATCGCCGAGCTCGTGGTGGACTCGCTCAACATGATCCCGGTGTTGCTTCCGCCGGATTTCGTTGATTTGGAGCTGACACCTCTACCTGAGGACTGCTCAACCTTCCCTGTTCGTCCACCTATCGTGTCAATAATGGGACACGTTGATCACGGAAAAACTACGCTACTGGACGCACTGCGCAAGTCCAAGGTGGCCGAGACCGAAGCCGGTGGCATCACGCAGCGTATCGGTGCCTTTTCGGTGGAAATGGGCAAGAAATATGGCTCACAGTCCAAGGTGACATTCATTGACACACCTGGTCACGCGGCATTTAGCAATATGCGCTCGCGCGGATCTGAGCTTACGGACCTACTCGTGCTGGTCGTAGCAGCAGATGACGGTGTGCGTCCGCAGACAGTGGAAGTAGCACGCCTGGCCATCAAGAACAACGTACCGCTCGTCGTGGCTGTCACCAAGATGGACATGCATGAGCACGACAAGAATGAGGTGACCAGCCGTCTAGGAAGCGAGCTGTTGAAACAAGGCATCGTAGTGGAGGGCATGGGTGGAGAAACTCCAATGGTGTGCGTATCGGGCAAGACTGGCGAGGGCCTTGACCAGCTGAAGGAAGTTATTGCTCTCCATGCCGAGATGCTGGACCTACGTGCCGACAGCTCGGTTGCAGGCGAGGCTATTGTGCTTGAAGCGAACGTCGCACGAGGTGTTGGTACTCAAGTGGATGCTATTGTGAAGTGGGGAACTGTTAAACAGGGTTCTTTTGTGGTTTGCGGATTGGAGTACGGAAAGGTGCGCGCATTGGTGGACCAGGCAGGCAAGCGTGTGAAGCAAATGACGCCTGGCCATCCCGTCCGTGTGGTTGGGCTAAAGGGACTCCCTGAAGGTGGAGTCGCGTTGTTGTCTGTGCGGACCGAAGACCGCGCCAAGGAGGTCGTGGCAGCACGTCAAGCCATGATTGACTGGGACCAAATGGCGAATGCCGAAGAGGAAGAAGCAGAGGCAAGTAATGATTATGAGGATGGTTATCCGCGCCGCCGACGCCGCTTTGGTGGTGCGCGCCGCAAGTGGGAGCAGGTGGAAGTGCGAAGACGTGAGGCTGTTGAAGAGGCAAAGCGTGTGGCTGCACTGCAACCGGGAGACGAGGGCTACATCGCTAATGTGGTTCCTATCATCGTGAAGACAGACTCAGTCGGTGTTATGTCTGCTATTGAAGAACTTATTGCATCCCTACCGAGTGACGAGACAGCGATCAAGTGTATCATGTCCGCTGTAGGACCGGTAACGTCCTCTGATCTCGTCATGGCTGAAGCCACTGGTTCTACCATCTACTCGTTCAATATCAAGCACCCAGCTTCCATTGACCAAGAAGCACTGCAGAAGCAAGTGGTTTTGCGTCAACATCGTGTCGTGTACAGTCTGCTGGATGACATCAAGGAGTTGCTGCAAGACAACCTCAATGGTGTGGTGGTGCACGAAGTTATTGGGTCGGCTGAGGTGGTTCAATCCATTCCGATCTCCACTTCTGGGAGTCGCACCACCAACATCGCTGGTTGTAAGGTGACTTCTGGGTCGCTCAATATGCAGGCGAAGTACCGACTGGTGCGTTATGGCGAAACAATAATCGAAAACGTGGACATGGCGACCATGCGTCATTTCCAGCAGAAGGTGTCAGAAGTCAACAAGGGTCAGGAGTGTGGTCTCCAGCTTGCGGGTACGGACGATTTCCAGCCTGGCGACGTGCTGGAGGCGTACACCACCAAGGTGGTGAAGCCTGAAATCTAGATTTGTCGAGGCTCTCCATCTTTGTGACTTAGATGTTAGGACCCAGCTCACCGCCCATCCAGAAGAGCACAACATAGATGACTTGGTACACTAGCAAGACACTGAGTCTAACCCATAAAAATCACTATCGGTATGACGATAAATGCGTTCACGGTTGCGGTGGGCAGAGAAAACGTTTCTGCAAAAGGCAACAATTGAGGCACAATCTCTTTGAACAGAGTGTTTACTATCCCTTGCACCACCAAAATGGTCGCCGCGTGGCGCAGACTCACTCATACATCAGCCTTGAAACTCTTGCGATGTCCTATTCCGAGGCGTGCGATGTTGCTCAACGTCAGTCCTCCGCTTGAAATAGTCCAAATTGTCAAGGCCGCAAACCTCCGTGCAAGGATGATTACCGTGATCGAAACGGATGCAACTTCCCGGTGCTGCTGTAGCACATTCGGCTCATTTGAAGTTTTGACTCCGACTTCCACGACGGCAGCTCAAACACTGCAAACTTGACCAGATCAACAAACTCCAGCATTCCACAGCGAATAAATCCAATGGGGGAGCTGGAGAAACCGAGTGGGTCGACTCGCCCGAGGCCAGGAAGCGAACCTTCCTGAGTACACAGCAAACCCTGCTGTCCAAGAGCTGGTTGCTGAAAAAGCGTCACTGGGTGGCCATGTTGATGGAGATTTTCCTGCCGGTGCTCTTTATCCTCCTGATCACGGCACTCAAGGCGCTTTCAACGGACATTCAAGTTCCGGCGGGTTGGAGTAACACCCAGTCCAATAAGTCCTTCTCGATACTCGACAACGGATATCTCGCTCAGGAGCCAACCATGAATGGCCTTTTGTTCTACATGGGACTACGTGCGTCGTCGGAGCTGCACAACATGACAGGGGTACCCAAAAAGGCCCAACAAGAGTGCGGGTTCAGCATCGGATATGGTGGAAATGTGAGCACGGATATTTCGTCGGCGTATTCGGTGCTTCCGTCCTGTCGGGACTACGTGACACCGTACAAGCTGGCCATTACCCCGGATAATACCTTCACGCGCAACTATTTCTTCGAAACCGTCAAGCAATGGTACCCGAGGATATTAGTGAGTGCCGACGTGAACGTGACGCTGCCCAGTTTGGAAGATAGTGTCGTGTTCTTCGATTCCGAGACGGCTTTGGAGTCTTACGTGACGGAAACTGGATACGGCAAAACCTTCGACACACCGTTTGTTTATGCTGCGTTGGTGTTTGACGAATACCCAGCAGACGAAGAAATTGGCACGTTCCAGTCCATTGAGTACTCGGTGCGCATGAATTCGACGGTAGGGAGGCGGAGTATTCCATGGGCTGTACCACGAACCATTGGAGATCCCCATTTGAGTCTCCCTTCCAGCGTACGATTGAGCAGATATACTACACATCTTACACGACATGTGGCTTCATGACTCTGCAAACTCTCGTGGCGCGCTTCGTGAACTGTATGCCTAAGTGGGATTCTTCGACCAAGACCACGACCGGGGCGTGCAAACAGAAATTTTCTACTGCAGTGTCCAGCAATGCAAGCGATGCCCGCCTATTCCACGCTGTGGAGGGCGACGTGTTTCTAAATGCCGCATTCCCCACAGGAGATGGGACGTCTTGGAAGGACCAACTTTTAGCTCCTGCCCGTGAACAGCTTCTTGTTCCGCTACGCCAGGCACCACAACCATACTTCGCAACGACTGTGGCCCCGTTCGCAATTGAAAGTTTTCTCTCAGCACCATTTTACGAGCAGGTCAGCACTGTATTTCCGCTTGTCTTCGTGCTGGCATATCTCTATGCCATCTCGCGTGCTCGTGGTGCTCATCCAGGAGAAGGAGACTCGCTCACGCGAGTATCTCAAAATCCTGGGCATGTCCGAAGGCGCAATTATCCTATCGTGGTACATCACGTATTTGATCATCTTCACTCTGAGCGCCATTCTGCAAGCAATTGCTAGTTCCGCTGGACTCTTCCCGAATAGCGATCCCGGTCTGATCTTCATCTTCTTCCTGCTCTTTTCGCTTAGCGTGCTCGCGTTTGGATTCTTCATGAGCACACTTTTCTCGCGTTCACGAACTGGTTCATTTGCTGGCATGGTGCTCTTCTTTTTCATGTACTTCGTCTCCAGTGGTTTCTCGTCCACCTCTTCGATCGGCGCCAAGACTGGTGCTTGTTTATTGCCGCCTGTGGCGCTTGCGTTTGGCGTTCAGACTCTAGCTACCTCGGAATCAACTGGGGTGGGCATGAGCTTCGAGTCGTCCGGCACTATCGTCAACAACTTTAAGTTTGGTTCCACCATCGGAATGCTCTTCCTGGACATCATTCTCTACACGCTTGCAGGGCTTTACCTGGAGCGTGTTATTCCTCGCGAATACGGCACCGTCGAGAAATGGTACTTCCCACTTCAGCCAAGCTATTGGACACGAGCCTTGTGCACGAAGACAAGTAGTAGCAAGGTTAATGACGTGGCCAACAATAGAGGAAACGGAGGCCATTCAGTTCTTACCATCGAGAACCCCAACGTGGAGCTCGCCAGTGAGGAATTACGCCACCAAGAACAATCGGGTGAAGCTCTGGTGATCCGGGATATCAAGAAGGAATTTGCTGTGCCGGGGGAATCAAGTATGCTGTTCGTGGCGTGAGTCTCGCCATGTACAAAGATCAAATCACGTGTTTGTTGGGTCACAATGGCGCAGGAAAACTACGCTTATCTCCATGCTTACAGGCATGATTGCACCTTCCTCCGGTGATGCATCCTTCCGCGGGATGTCACTCGTGCATGACATGGGTGAAATTCGGCAGTCACTTGGGCTCTGCTTCCAGCACGACGTCCTCTACAGTGAACTTACCGTGCAAGAGCATTTGCTCTTTTACGGAAAAGTTAAGGGTTATCGCGGTACGGCACTCAAGGAAGAGGTTGATACCAAGATCAAGGAAGTCGGTCTCACTGAGAAGCGGCATGTCTTTGCTGGTTCTCTCTCGGGCGGTATGAAGAGAAAGCTGTCAGTGGCTATCTGTCTGCTAGGTGACAGCTCACTTGTATTCCTTGACGAACCAACGAGTGGCATGGACCCATACAGTCGTCGCAGCACCTGGGAAATTCTGCTTAACAACCGTGCCAACCGTGTCATGGTCCTCACGACCCACTTTATGGACGAAGCCGACATTTTGGGCGACCGCATTGCAATCATGGCCGAAGGCCAACTGCGATGCTGTGGTTCTTCACTCTTCTTAAAAATCGCTATGGAGCCGGATACAATTTCACATTGGTCAAGAGCAGTGACCCCGCTGCTCCGTGCAAAGAAGCTCAGCTTCAATCGCTTGTTACCTCACGCGTACCAACAGCCAAGGTGCTGAGCAATGTTGGTGCTGAAATCGCTTTTCAGCTGCCTTTGGACAGTACTACTTCGTTCCCTCTTCTTTTGAGGAGCTTGACGAAAAAATGGGCGAGTTGGGGGTCCTTTCCTATGGTATTTCAGTCACAACGCTAGAGGAAGTCTTCATCAAAGTAGCTGAGGCCGGTGACGAAGACAACCAACACACGCTCAGCAAAGATGCTGCAAGTCCCAACACTGCCTTGCCACCTGGTGGCCCATTCATTGCCAGCCAAACGGAATTTGCGATGTTTCTCGTCCATCTTTCAGCGCTATTACTCAAACGTTTCAGGATTGCGAGGCGTGATCGTCGAGTCATCATTTTCAGTGCTCTTCTTCCCGTGACACTTCTTGCCGCAGGATTTATTATCCTGAAAACAAGTTCACTTACACGGTCAGACGTGAAGCTTGCACTCAGCACCGACGGTTTTGAAGCTCCAGTACAGAGTGTACCATATTTCTGCGAGGCCGATGGCTCCCAATGGTGCTCGAAAACCATGGACTCGCTTTATACGGGTGGTGATCCGTCCCCGTTTTCAAGCGCCGAAATTTCGTCACCTCCATACTCGACTTGGCCGACCTCAGTGTTCGGCAGGGAGTACACTGAAGGAGATCTGGCTAGCTTGAGCAATCCTGAAAGCAACGAATACTGTCTGCGTTTAGGAGACAAGATCTACCAGCGTGCTTTTGGGAAGACCGATGGTGACACGACAAAAGTCACGCAAACCCCTGTAAAGGGGCAGTACGGTGGCTATCTGGTACACGCTTCTGAGTCGGAGCGCATGTTTGGCTATCACCTCTTTGTGAACACAACCACAGCACACGGCGCTGTGATCTTCAAGGCGTTGATGGATCAAGCCCTTTATCGTTTCATGGCTGGTGGTGCATCTGCATCCACAAACGTGACGCTCAAGGCAAACACGTACCCGCTACCGATGACAGCAGCGACACAGGCGTTGTTCGGGTCATTCCTGGCATTCACTGCCTGCATTTTCATCGTTATCGCCTTCGCTTTCTTCCCGGCTTCAATCGTGGGATTCCTCGTGAAAGAAAAACAGTCCGAACACAACTCCAAGCACCAGCAACTCGTGTCAGGCGTGAGTCTGCCAGCATTCTGGCTGGCAAACTACTTGTGGGATATGTTCACCTACGTTATCCCGTTCATTGCGGCAATTGTGCTCATCCAGATCTTCGACATTGCGGCTTTCACGGGCAACGACTGCGTAAGCTGCACCAGCGAGACGTTCCCGGCTATTGTGCTGCTCTTCTTTCTCTTTGGAATGGCGATTTGTCCGTTTACCTACTGTCTCTCGTACTTCTTCAAGGAGCACGCCTCCGCACAAACGTACACTATCATGGTTAACTTTTTGCTGGGAGTTGTGCTGCTGGTCGTTTCCTTCATGTTGGATGTTATCAACACGAGTAGCGCTGATGCCAACGAAGTGCTCAAGTTCTTCTGGCGGCTCAGCCCGCTTTACAATCTGGGCAATGCACTACTCAACCAATGCACCACTGAAATTGGTGCTGCCTTTGGACGAACGTCGGGAACTATTAGTCCTTTCACAATGGACGTCATGGGCTGGGAACTGCTGTACTTGGCACTGGATTCCGTTTTCTTCTTCACGGTTGCTGTTGGCATTGACTTTTTGCTGAGTTTCCCAAAGATCAAGGCTGCGCTTTTCACGGACCCCGTTCTACAGGACCCGCCATACGAGGATGATGAAGATGTCGCCCGTGAAGCTGAACGAGTACGCAGTGGTGGGGCTGACGGGGATGCTGTCAAACTTCTTGGCATTCGCAAAGTGTACAATGGCAACAAAGTTGCCGTCCGAAACTTGTCATTTGGCCTGCCCAAGGGGAGTGCTTCGGCTACTTGGGCATCAACGGCGCAGGAAAAACGACGACCATGAAAATGATGACCGGTGACATTCTTCCAACTTCGGGCACCAGTACGCTTGGTGGTTTTGACATTCTGAGCGAGCAACTGGATGTACGCCGTCTCATCGGCTACTGCCCGCAGTTCGACGCACTGTTCGAGCTGATGACTGTACGAGAACACTTGGAGCTCTTTGCTCGCATCAAGGGTGTAGCAAGTGCCGACCTGAACAATGTGGTCAAGACACTCGTGCACCAGATGAACCTGGACGACTTCGAAAACAAACTGGCTGGCACGCTTAGTGGCGGTAACAAACGCAAACTCTCCGTTGCCATTGCGCTCATCGGGTCGCCGCCAATTGTCTTCCTGGATGAGCCCTCCACGGGCATGGACCCGGTGTCTCGCCGCTTCATGTGGAATGTCATCGCCGCTATCTCCACGCAACGCAAGGAATCAACGATCATCCTCACCACGCACAGCATGGAGGAGTGCGAGGCTCTGTGCACACGTGTGGGTATCATGGTTGGAGGGCGTCTGCGTTGCCTTGGTAGTGTACAGCACTTGAAGCACCGTTTTGGAGACGGCCTCATGCTCGAGCTGAAGCTTGTGGGCACGCCCATGCACGACATTGGCGCACGCGTGGCTGCCGTGTTTGGAGGTAGCACCTCGCCGACTACATTTCCTCGTGCCGAGCTGCGAGCCAAATGCGAGGCACTGGGTGACGCGTCTTGGGCCGACAAGATAGTGATGAGTCATGCCACAGGTTACGCGTTGGCGACAGCACTTGATCGAGACGGCACCATGCGGCTTGGCATGCTCTGTGCATGGTGGGCTGCAGAGGAACGCTTCCTGGCATTGGATGCATTCCTCCGTGAGAACTTCGCAGTTGGTGGCACCACTGGAGTGCAGCTGCTGGAACGCCAAAACGATCTTTGCCGCTACAAACTTACCGGCCAGGTGCCGCGCCTGGCAAGCGTGTTTCGACGCGTTGAGGGCGGGAAACAACAGCTCGGTATCCGCGAGTACGCAGTCTCGCAGACCACGCTTGAGCAGATCTTCAACAACTTCGCGAGTCAGCAGAGCGAGGAGAAGGGCGTAGCGCGCGGCATCGGTGGCTAGACGAGGATTTCATGCAAAACAATTCATACACGTGATCAATTCCCATTCCATCAGTTAGTTGACAAAGCAAAATGCATTGATGCGCGAGTTCAGGTGAACGCTTATCTTGTTCATCGAGAAGGAGCTTGAACATGAAGCACGTCTCCTTCCTTGTCTATGGCAGGGGTATTTACAGGTTTGCAGGCATCACGCAGTTGCCGTACAGGGCCTCGTACGTCTCGCGCTCGCGACTGTCAATGGATTAAAAGATAACAAATGTATACACGTTGTCAGTCACCAACATTGACCCGTTCAAACAATCGTATACGTACATGAGCGAGTCGCTGCCATCCGCACGCAGAAGTACCTCAGGGGCACGGAGTTTACCGTTGTACTGGAATCCCATCGAGTGCGAGTGCGCGCCCGTGTCGTGGATGACGAACAGGTCGCCCACCTGTGCCTTGGGCAGCGGCCGGTCTTTGGCAAACCAGTCGTTGTTCTCGCAGAGCGTGCCCACCACGTGCGCCGGGATCACTTCCTCGTTCTCGCGCGGGGGATCGAGATCTCGTGGTACGCGCCGTACATGCCTGGACGCATGAGGTGCGCCATGCAGGCGTCGACGCCGTAGTATCGTCCGTACGTCTCCTTAATGGCCTCGCAGCGAGTCACCAGCCAGCCGAACGGGCCCGTCATGAAGCGGCCGTTCTCCATGCAGAGACGCGGGAGTGTCTCCAGGCCGTGCAGCTGCATGGCTTCATCGAACACTTCATGCAGCATCTTGGCAATAGCCTCCACGTTCACCGACTCCTGGTCGTTGCGGTACGGGATGCCCAGTCCGCCGCCAATGTTCATGAACTCGAACTCGATGCCGAGCTCCTTCTTGAGCTGCACGATGGTGCTGAAGAGCACAGTGACGGTCTCGCGCCAGTAGTCCTGGTTCATGACGCACGAGCCCGTCATCATGTGGATGCCGAAGCGCGTGGCGCCCGCCTGCTGCGCCTTGCGGTAGGCCTCGACGATCTGGAAGGGAGGGACACCGAACTTGGCGTCAGGTCCGCCCAGCACGTTGGACTTGGTCTCCGAGTCGGTGCGGCCGACGCCCGGGTTGAGACGGAAGCTCATGAGCTCCGGACACTTGCCACGCGCAGCCACGAGGCTGTCCACGAGCGACACGTCGTCCAGGTTCATGATGACGCCCTGGTCGAAGGCCGTGGCCAGGTCCTTCTGCGCCGTGAAGTTGGACGTGAAGATGACTTGGTCTGCAGCTATTCCCAGCTCCTTGCAGCTGTGCAGCTCAGCCGACGAGCTGCAGTCCATGCCGCATCCCTCCTGGTGCAGCAGCTTGAGGATGGCTGGGTTGGGCAGCGCCTTGACGGCGTAGAACTGCTGGAAGTCCGGGAAGTGCGCGCGGAAGGCGGCGAGCAGGCGGCGCGCGTTGGCACGGATCAGCTGCTCGTCGTAGATCTGCAGCGGCGTCCCGTAGGTGGCGGTGAGCGCGTCCAGGCGCTCAACGGACGTGGGCAGCGGCAACGGCATGTTGACTTTAGTGGGATTGTTGAGGTGTGACGTCCACGCATTTTTGACAAGATGGCTACAGACTCTTCCAATCAGAGCAAGGGATGAGGACTGGTACAGCGAGGGGAGTTGTGGTACATATTATTATATATCTGACAGGTATTATACTATAATAAACGATGTTTTGTTAAAAATGTGAAGTCTTAACCCTATAGCGTTTCATTTTGACTTGTTTTCACTCCCATACAAAAATCTAAAACATGCATAAATGCTTGATTTCCGCAGACTGAACTATCGGATTTGACGGGTTGGGGTCTCGGGTGTTTACTAAAACATGCATAAATGCTTGGTTTAACAGCATTCCCCGCATATCAAGTTGATTGGTCAAAATAGGCATTTATTGAGGAGATGGCTGGAAAAATCGCTCGTTCCAGCAATAAATGACGAGCAATTTTCACGTCAGCAGCAGACACGTAATTACGCGTTTTTACGTGCGTCCGTTCAGCTACCGGTTCTCACAACAGAAAAAGAAAGATGGCGTTCGTAGCCGACAGTTTGGCTAGCCAGCGTGGAGACCTGCACTGTGTCGGGCTGATGAAGGTGGCTACTAGCTACGTGCTGTGGTGTGGGTTCGAGTCTTGCTTGGCAAGCGACTTTTGTTTGCGTGTTTAGCGAATATGACACGGTAAGCAGAGGATTTTGCTGCTATGGTGGTTTCATGCTGACATCGTTTGCGTTTGTATTGCTTAGTGGCGCGGCAGAAGAGCGACGAAGCTGGCCGGGAGGAGAACGCCAACGCGGACGTGGCGCGAAGCTGACAAGGTCAGGGGGCGTCGGCGAGGAGACCTGCACTGTGGCGAGCTGGTGAAGGTGGCTGCTAGCTACGTACTGTGGTGTGGGTTCGAGTCTTGCTTGGTCGACTGGGTTTGTTGTAGATGCCGTAGTAGCTGAGTTAATTCTGTCAAAATGTAAGTTGGGATGTTTGGGTGTGTAGTATTTGAACTAAGAGTGCGTGACTTGCATTACCTTCATATAAAGGTCGGCATCGTATGCAATCGGCAGACATTATGCGCTGGGGCAAATTACTTGGTATGGCTATGCAACCTTCCTATACTCATCTGAAAACTTTTGCCCCGCCCCATCCTTAACATGTGAGGCAGTGGTTCATACTTCGCATTTGGGCAAGCGGCAACGATGGCCCCGCGTAGAGCGAAACGCATGCTGGAAGACGCTTCTGTGCGGCAGAAGAGCGACGAAGGTCAAGCAAAACCACAACCGAGAAATCGGCGCCCAGAGCAACAAACCCCAGTGGCAAGACGCGGCGTAGTGCTATAAAGCGGGAGCCAGCCACAAGTGTCCTGGTTGATGCTAGCAGTGCGAGTGGTGATGACATTTATGAAGTTGAGTCCATCGTCAAGAGAGAGAGGGTCAATTCTTTGTCAAGTGGGCTGGATACGGGTCGGATGAGGACACGTGGGAACCTGAATGCAATTTGAAGCCACAAATGGTGAAGCAATTTCGCCAACGTCTCGCTGCAGCTCAAAGGCAACTGAACCTGACAGCCGAAAGTGGACCGACCTACAGTGAGGGAGAAGATTAAGCAACACAGGCGGAGGAACGCCATCCTCTCAAGCAAGCCCGACTAGCGCTATCAGTTTCAGTGAGGGCACTATCATTGGCGCACATGTCGTCTTTTTGCCAAGTGAAGAAAATTGGATGCCGAGTGAAGACTGTGGTCGTGTTGGTTCTGCTTATTTCACGGGTGTCATTTGTCGTGAGTACGTGGAGAAGGGCAAGAAGCGATCGTCGCGTACCAACCCCTTGGTGGAAATTCGATGAACGACAACACAATTTTAAATGACGAGACACGTTCATGGAATTCCCGCAGCAAGGCACTAGATGGTTTTGCGAGATACAATCGGCTAAACAGCAACGAGCTGAGATCGGAGACCTGGGATGTATTATGTCGTCCCTATCACGAAGAAGTAGCGACCGGGAACTTGTGGGATGAATTTGAAGAAGTAAGCGAGGACTTCGCTCGGTACGACTGTAGCGAAACCCTACCGGAGGATGCAGGTGAGGTGTAGCGAGTCTCGGCAATGGAATTTCAACCACGTGCTGTAATGAACCCTCCCAATGACTTGTACCAGCATAATGATGGCGTAACGACTCCACATGTCAAAGCGGAGTTCGAATCTATCTTCCAGCATTCGGCGTCATCCAGCTTTCTCGTGTATCTGCCGCTAGCGTTTTGGAAGAAAGTTGTGGATAATACAAACGCGTACGCTGCCGACCAAAAGCGACCTCTGGTGACGTTGAACGAGATGATGCAGCTCCTTGGAGTTCTATTCTACATGGCGTTGGTCGACAAGGGAGAATATGCAAATTACTGGGGCGATCAGGTGGAAGACAGCATATTCGACGCTCAAAGCGTCCGTTTGGACTCTATCATGACCTTGGCTCGGTTTAAGTTCATTCGAAAGCATCTTTCCTTTCGCGATGCAGTATCTCCTGAAGACTTGAAGCGTGATCCAGTCACTCGCATTCGTCCGCTGATGAACATGCTGAAGGTCCGAGCTTCCAAATTTGTTGTCTTAGGGAGAAATGTCGCTGTCGACGAGTCTAGTATTGCGTGTCGCTCTCGTTTTGCCCGGCACCTGATTGTGTTTAACGCAACCAAGCCGACAGGCAAATACCATTTCAAGATTTATATGTGCTGCTGCTCTGAATCGTGGCTCATGGCCAACTTCCGACTTCACTGTGCTAGCGATCTAAGTGAACGACACGATGGAGTGATTTCGACTGAAGATGCAGATGCGTTGGCGAAAGCGATGGAAGTTGCATCAGAGGTCCGGAAGGGCGTTGCAGAAGTCACACGGCCAATTCATCACTCTGGTCGGATTGTCAACACCGACAACTACTATACATCGTGCCAACTCTTGGAGATGCTGCGAATATTTGGTCTTTATGGTCGCGGCACGATTCGCGAGAGCAGCAAACACTATCCACGGTGTGTGATGATATCGAAAAGACAATCTAGCACGTGGGTCAATAACTACACTGAGACCTACGCATTCCAGATTGACGGACCCTCGATGGTCTGTCGGCTCCTGAAGAGCCTGTACGGGCTGAAGCAAGCACCGAACATCTGGAACAAGACACTTCATGCGAAGTTGTTGGCCATGGGGTTGGATCCTTGGACTCGGACTACGGACTCTACTCCTTGAAGAAAGACGGTGAAGTTCTGACGGTCTACGTGGACGACCTACTGCTTATGGGTCCCGCAAGCTGTGCGAGGGGTTGATGCCTCTCTACACGAGACCTTTGAACTCACGAATATGGGGACGGTCAAGTACCTACTCGGCCTTGAGATACTCGTAAACCAGTCGCGACGACAGATCGTCTACTCGCAGCGACAGTGGTGCTGAAGCGTTTTCACATGGAGAACTGCAACGGAAGTACTACACCTGAAGCGACGACACCTTCGTCAGTGGACGTTCCTGCGACGAAGGAGTACTTGCCCTACCGAGAGCAGGTTGGCGTCTTCCAGTACCTGGTCAGTGCATCAAGACCAGACATTGCTCATGTCACTCGCCATCTTGGCAAGTACCTAGCCAGCTACGACCACACGCAATACACACAAGCTAAGCGTGTGCTTCGCTACCTGAAGGCGACAGGCGACTACGGCTTGGTGATGGACGTGCAGCAAGGACATGAGGTGCAAGTGTGTGCCTACTCTGATGCAGACTATGCGAATTACTCTGTGGGCCGGAGGAGTATCAGCGGCTACGTGACTATGCTGGACGACAATGTGATATCGTACGCTTCCCGGAAGCAAGAGGTCAACGCACTCAGCACCTGCGAAGCTGAGTACGTGGCGATGGCAGAAGCGACCAAGGACCTGCTGTGGCTTGCTGGCCTATGCAAGGAACTGAGCTGGAAGCATCCAGTGCCATTGCTACTTGGAGACAACCAGGGTGCCATTGTCTTGACGGCGAAACCTGGTAAGCACTCCAAGTCGAAGCACATCGACAACAAGTACCACATGGTGCGACGGAACGTGGAACTGAAGCGCCTCACGGCTCAACACGTGGGAACTGCTGAGATCGTGGCCGATGTGATGACAAAGGCACTCGGTGCCATGAAGTTTGCACAGTTTCGTGCTGCTATGAAGGTGCCACCTATTGTGGATAAGGACAGCGAGGCTGCTGCTTCTACTGATGTAGTCTACTGCGGCGGCTCCTGCTACTACTGCGGTGCGACACGACTAAGCTGGACTACATCTACGCGTGCGAAGGTCAAGGACGAGGACTATGACGATCGAGTGAGAGTGCTTTGCTGTGCAGATTGCTGCCACCTGTGGCTATTGGTCTTGCTACCTTTGGTATCGGTGACCAGAGCGAAGCGTGTGTGATCGCGTCGACTCCATCGCCGAGATCAAGTGAGAGTGTGAGATCATAGCCCACAGTGGGCCTGCGACACAGCCTGCCAGTGTCCAGTGCGAGCCACTGTCCACTGCCAAGCTCCGCCCATCCTGCAAGCCGATCCTGCGCCCGTCCCACACCAAGTGCTGGAGCGTGACGAGATCAGACTCGGCAACTACCTATCGCTTGTATGCAGAGCGACACCGTTTGCTGTGCGTTGCCATGATGGTGTGCTGCCCGCGACACTTCGGTTTAGTATGCAACTACGTTGTATTTGTATTGTTATCTTGCTAATTAACTATTGCGGAACGCGGCGCACGGCGTGGCAGCTCTCCTCAGAACCGCTTTTGATCCGCCAGCAGCACGCGAGAGAGCAGCCCACGCCAAGCCCGCGTTCCTGTCGAGGCTTTGCCCGGCACTGACGTCTACTTCTAAGTCTACGGCCCTTCCAGCAACGTGTCACGTCTCAATCGCGCCGACACTTCGAAGCGACGGGCGGACAAGGAGCCCGTGACGCGCCATGCGTCACCACATTCCTTTCTTACTACGGTAAGTTACCATCGGTAGCCGTGAATGATATTTCGAAGTAATTCCTAACTACGGATTTGAAGCTCGTGACCAGTAAAACGACAACTAGGAAAATTATTACGGCCGGTGGCCTATGAATACACAGTGAGAACGCTACTGCAAGAACCAAGGGTTTCGGCTGAGTAAATACGCCGGAAAGCATGGTATAGCTACAAGTAGTTACCATCTAATTAAACAGTCGCATATTGAAGCGAAGTGAAGATAGATCGACAAGCTTGGTGGATGGAGTGTTTCAAAGGATTCCTCCAACACTTCCTCCAACTCAACATCTAGCTTCAACTTATTTTTCGCCTTCCATTTGGGTATCGTTCGCATCGTTATTTCTTAATTTCCTAATCAAAACAATCCGTCCTGTATCAAAAAATGACGTGCTTTGAAACTAAGTTTGCCGACCTCAAAAGTAAAATCCAGAGCTGTTCCGTGCGAAGTCGCGGCTTTGTTTATTAAAATATTAAATTTTGCTACCCGTGGCAAATTTATCACCACGTGCTCGCATAATGATATATTTTATGCTCAGTAGTTTTCAAAGTTAGGTATCTGTGTCCCAATTTCTGACAACACAAAAAGCTCACCATAATTGTTTTATAATCTTTTCTTAACAAAACCATTTTCGTGGGTTGTTAGACCTGCTACTAACGTACTCGCCCTATTAAAACACCGGGCACAATTGAATAGTGTGAAGGCAAGAAGACCAGAGGGGTTGTATTTGGGTACGGGGCTTTATTCAATTCCTATTCTGACTGCCTACTCGTCCACAATCGCAATGTCGTCAAGGGCATCGTCTAAGGCTTGCATATTTAGCGTGTCTTCGTCCAGATTCTCTTCATCGATGCTCCACAAAGCGTTGAATTTCTGGCCGTAGACATCGTGCTTAGCGATAAACCAGTCAGCGGGGTCTGAAGCAAACCCAGCCGCACCAACACTTCGAAGCACTGTAGCTTCATCAGTGTCACGCCATGCCTTGCGCACCCATTCACACACAGTGTCTACGCTGGGCATGCGCGGGTTGTTGAAGCGCGTGTACTCCACCTTGTACGACAACTTCCACGCATTGATCTCGACCGAGAGCAAGTCCTTGAAACTCTTGTATATCCCGATGTTACCAGCTTGCAAATACGGCGTGAGTCCTCCTGGTACAACACACATCGCAATATTTCGAGTCGCAGACTTAGCTTTGACCACCTTAGAGATATGCGCACGCATACTGTCCCACACGAGGCACTTTCCAGCACTAGAGTCAACCAGCGGAAAGGCCACGTCAAGCCACTTCTTTAATAGCTCGCTGTCAACCCAGGCGCGTGGCTGCTGGACAACGTACAGTGGGCCCGATCGCTTTTCAAAATAGGGTGTATTCTTGCCCTTCCGCACCAAAAATGGGGGCAACTTCCTGCCTGTAGCGCTCACTGCGAGCACCACGGTGATTCGCATAGAAGCGAATCCGGTTGAGCGCACGACGACGTGTCGGGCACCGGTCATGTCGAGAGTTTGCGGCCGCGCATCCTCAAAGTAGACTGCCGTTTCGTCCATAAGGACGGTCCGCTCGAGATCAATGATTGGCTTCAGCTCGTTCAGGTACTTGAGATAGCTCACAGCTCGCCCCACCAAAGTGTCGTCATCCAGTGTAGTGAGGTTGGTATGACGACGAAGAGAAATCCCGAATCGCTTCATAAAAGTCGTCACCCAGTGGTCCGAAGCAGCAAACAGACGACCATTTTCCCTACTTCTCCCGCATATATAGCCAACGCGGTGCTAGACAGCCATGTACGCGTGACGTTTTCTTTTTGAGCCGCTTGTTCAAGAACTCATCATATAGTATCTCCTCCAATGATTCGGACGTCTTCTTGCGGCCACCGCCAGCAAGGCGAAGCTGGTGCGAGGGCGTGTCCTTGATCTTGTATCTCAAACGCCACCATTTTCTTACAGTACCACCATCAAGGGTCCAGCCCTTCGTGCGGAAGTGCGCTATGGCTCGGGTCGGCTTGTCATCACCTTCTGCCTCAATCCAGGCGATGACCTCTTGCTTGCGGCCGATGTCGATGGCTTAAGCGCCATATTCTGAAATGAGGACTCGACTGCAATCAGTACATGCTGACCAGTGAAACCAACGAATGGTAGAGAGAGCGGAGGGCTCTAATCGGTAGGGGTACTATTTAATAATACCGGGGCATTATAGGCAAGGCACTGTTTCGGTGAGGGCTTTTAATAGGGCGAGTACGTTACGAAACAGTAAATTCGTGATTTGAACCGAGAATATTTCAAGAAATTCGAAGTTTTACAAGAAAAATCAAGGTTTGTCAAATGTTAGTTATTCAACAATAATATAATTTTCGCAAAGTTTCATATGACTATTGCGAATATTATATTATACAGTAAAAGTTTAGAATGAGTATGGTTCCCGATTCGTACTTAGTGTGGCATCGAATAAAGGTTTTTTTGTCAATTTGACCTTAATCAAGAGGTAAAATTGTAAAATGAAGCGAAAAATGCGAAGCGTACTTAGTGCTGCTTACCTACCGAATTAGACCCAAAAATTGCTTTCACATTTGAATGTTGTATTGATCTCGACAAAGCGCTCGTACTCAGCATGCCCAGCCGATGCGCACGCGCGCGGGGTGGCGGCTGGCATTACCTCCGGGACGAGTAAACTTCCTTCTCCTCTCTATTGCGTCTTCGTCTTGCTGGACTTGCGCGGCTTGGAGCAGTACGACTTGATGAAGAAGTTCATGAACAACCAGAAGAGAGACTGGATGTAGACGAGGTAGATGACCGGCACCTTGGGCGTTGTCGCACGAGCGCGACACCATGAGGTATCCCTGCACGTTCATCGTGACGAACTGGATCAGTTGCATGGCCGTCAGGTACTTCTTCCACCAGATATCGCGCGTGTGCGCGCTCACGAAGTAGTACATGTACATGATGGTGTGGATAAACCCATTGAGAATGATCGTCGCGTAGATGTCACCGTCGTAGCTCACACGTAAGTTCATATAGTAGATCTGTTGGGCAGGGCAGGCAACGAGAACAGCGTGTTAGAAATTTTTGGTCTCAAACAACAGCTCGGGGACAAGATAAAGCTGCAGATGAACAGGATAAAGCAGCCAGAGAGGTCACGACACTCACCGCAAAGATGGTCAGGTGGTGGTACACGCAGGAACGAGAGCTGCTTCCACTTCTTGCCGAGGATGATGAAGATCGTGTCAAAGAAGTCCAGGATCTTGGACAGGTAGAACATGTACATCACATTGCCCATGACCGGCTTCGCAGCGTTGAACGGGTTGCACGGCGTGGCAGAGTAGCCCTGTAGATAGCGTTGCAACAAAGGAAAAGAGCAAATCGACCATTAGTTGCAAGTTCGCTGCACGAAATAGCTGGCGAACAAGTGAACGTACGTTGCGGTAGGCGAGGATGCCGGCCTCCATGCACATGTACGAGCACAGCACGACCTGCAGCGGGTTGTACAGGAACTGCAGCGGACTGGTCTTGATGGCCGGGACGCCGGCCTTCATCACGAGCTGGAGAAGACAAGCGAAAATGTCGTTAGATCACCAATTTTAATCATGGCAATCAGATGAAAAGGATCGCGAATTTTAATCAGTCAATGGCTGACTAACGCACCGTGCCGATGACGACGAAGGCCACGTAGACGACGCACACAGCAAAGGCCGAGGCGAAGTCAGCACCGGGCAGGTCCTGCAGAGGCGAGAGCTTGTACTGGCCCGACGGGTCCACCCAGTCGAGGAAGAGCGTCTCCTGGACATCAGCCCATTGCTTGTAGCTGGCCCAAAGTGCAGTGGCCATTGCAGATCGATTGCAATTGGTGAAGTCTGCGGGGCGAGGCTCGAATTGCGTTCTGCCAGGTGCGAGCTTTGCTGCGTAAACGGCGTCGAGGGATACGGACCACACGATCGTCAAATGGCTGAAGCCATTCCATTGGTAGAAAACGGGGCGTTATGCACCGCACGTAGGAAAACTGAGTTTTGCATCATCCGACCCAGCTCCATGACGTGTCGCCCATTTCTACTAATCCTCTAAGGACACATGAGGCCACTTGATTGCAGTGCATATTCGTCGTCAAGGTGTTCGCTCACTGCATCCAAATGAAGCTGGTGCCCCTTGGTCTCCGATAAAGTATCGTACTGGATGTTGTCGTCTAGGTACGATCCCATTATGCTATATCGTACTTAGTCCGTACAGCCGACAGTTGCATCTGATTCTGACTGCGGCTGTTGCGAGCTTCTCACAGTGCAAAGTTAGGAAAGGAGCGACGGCGCATTATGCGGCTCTGGGCGACGCTCAATTGCTAGCGCTCGCTGCGCACCGCGTCACGTCCGAGATGGAAGTCTGTTCACTACCTGCCAGCTCTCTGTACGTCGCGAACGACAGCGCACTCGTCGTGTGCACAGCAAGTGGCTCCTCAACGCTCTCGACCCAGTGCCAGACTGCGTGCAGCTGCAGACGCCTCGAGAGCAACCAGATCGTCTACGGCGTATGTCTCAACAGCAGCGCCGCCTTCCAATGCAGCGCAACAGAGAACGCGACGGACTGCACACAAGGTACAGCAATAGTCTGGTAGTTTGGTGCAACGACGTACTTACCATCGCTTCCGTTTGCTGTTAGTGTCCACGACGTCATATTTAGGAGCAGGTTCAATGTCGGCAAGTGATGTGAACATTGCTGGACAACTGGCAACCGACAGTGGCAGTGCTGGAGATGGATTGGAGACCTGGCAGTGGGCGCTCATTGGGTTGGCGATTGCGATCGTCCTGGGGCTGCTGGTCTTTGTTGTCAACTGGTTCAAGCATCGACCGCTGCGTGGGGACAATCGACGAGAAGTAGTGGAGGCGGTCGAGCACAGTCGCTCACAGCCCAAGAGCGATACTGACAGGCTGCGAGAGAGTCGGGCAGCAACGGCCACGAGCAACCGCGAGAGCGCGGCGAGAACAACGACGCGCTCGAATCCATCGCAGATCTCGGGATTTTCAGGGGCGAGTTACCAGATGTACGCTGGGAACCCCATGAGCAGCACGCTGACGGACACTGAGCTTGTGACGCAGCATCAAGAGCGCGCGTTCTCGCCTATCAGTGATGCCTCACATTCCATCGGCTCGTCAGACTACTCGCAGGGTGTGGACACCGCTCACACCCCAAACACTGCGTTGCTGGGTCGCACGCGTGAACTAGGAGACAGCGGCGACTCGGACAGCCAAGTGTATCCGTCTTTCAGCAGCTATTCTGTCTCGAGTGGCATGGACTCGTTCTCCAGCGAACTGAGCGTCGACGGCGGCTCAGACATGGAGACGGGTGACAGTAGCGCCCCGCGCAAAAGTCAATCGAGTTTTAAGTATTAGGCACCACTATTTAGACACCAACACCGCTCGCGTCTTGGGTGGGCTCAGTCTTGAAGAGGAGGTGCAACGTCTTCATTCTGATAACTCGGCCTGCTAAAAATGCGTCTGAGCGTGACCTTCTTATCGGGTGGTGTTGGATGTAGACAAGTTTGGCTGCATCGAGTATGTTTTTCTTAGCTCGAGCTAAGAATGGAGGCACTGTGCTCCTCTTGCTTTGACTGGTAATGGGGCGGTTGATTTGTTCAGCCCTCCAGATCAATCCTCAATTTGCTCTCAAGTGCCTTCGCCCAGTCTCGCATTCACCTTCACCTGGCAGCCATGGAGTCCCGTTTGTCCGGAAACAGCAGTATGAAGAACATGAAGATCTCAATGGAGAGCGAACGGATGTTCGCCGACATCGAGGATGAAATGCAGACTCAGTCTCCTTCGAGGGAAATGCGTCGCTCGTCATCGCGCATCATGTCGCCAAGCAATTCGAGCACATCGGTTTCCAACGGCAGTCGTGTGTGTGTCAAGGAGCAGCTGTACGCGCTGGAATGCAAAGTGCAATCGCATGAAGACACAATTCAGAAGCTCATGGCGATTCACCAGGCTGACAAGGCGCTGCTCTTGACCAAGATCGAAGAGATCACGGACCGAACAAGTGAGGAGCTGCACAAACTTCGCATCGACTATCACAAGAAGCTCAACGGTGCCGGCGAGGAGGTCGAGAGGCTTAACAAGTGCCTAAATGTTCAACGTGGACATATTACCACCTTGCAGGAGCAGTGCCAGTCCCTGCACAGCACGTCGTGCAGGTCGACGACGATGTCACCAAGCTTGCCACCGAGGTGCTAGGAGAATAGTTTCGCGCATATGCTGCACAGCACACCTGAGCTCAGATATCCTTCGATTCAGGAAATAACTATCGCAATATAACTCCATGAAAGTATACGCTCAATCCGAATCCATTAGCTGAAGTAGCACTCGCATCATCTCTGCAGAGATATCCGACTCCTTTGCTGCGTTGGCGCGAGACACCCGTGGATCAGCAAGCAAGTCGTTAAGTCGGCGACGAGTGGACTGCGTAGCAAAGAAGGCTTCCTCGACGATGGCGATGAATATGTTTAGTACCACGTACATGAATAACGAAATGAACGAGTACAGATACACTTTCCCTGACACGATGAAGTTGTGGAGCTCCATCGCATCAAACGTGTCCATGATGATGTCTCCATTCATGAGCGAGAACAAAGAGATCATGGAGGCACTCAGTGTGCCAAACTCCTCGATCTTGTTGCCGAAGTAGATCGTCCCGAAGAGAGCATACCCGAAGAAAATCGGAGAAACACCGAGCAAAAACTGCAGTACACGAGGCGTTCCCCACTTGAGGGTCAATACGATCGAATATATGTGTCGGTTGTGCTCCAAATATCCGACAAGACAGCTCCAGAGTAACAACAATGCTGTCGCATGAAGTAATCGGTGCCAAAAGCGAATCGGCATGTGAGCCTCCAGGAAAAGTAAACTCCACATCGTACTTGCAAGCAAAAGCGCTAGTGAAATGAACACCAGTACTTGCCTGTAATATGAAAGGAAAGGTAAGTCAGCACGTAGGCTTACTAGCAAAAGGAATCTTGAGAATAGACACACGTACAAGCCGTTCAGAAGTTTGAGCTTGAGTGCGAACGGAATATCAGTCCACGACCTGAATGGGATCCTGTCATGACGCCGCGGGCGATTTTCCTCGTCGGCGTCTTCATGCGCAGCGATATCGTGGAGCCCTCTACCTTCTTTTCACGATTGCCTGTGGCGTGAGTCCTCAGTAATCCTCTCGCTCGTGCCATGCTATGTATACAAAATACACCAGTCAGACTGATTTACGAACTCCGTAGCGTTATAAATTGCTAATCACCGTACACATGAAAGGATCGCCGCAGAGCCTTAGCACTGAGAGCCATATACAGAAGCGAGACCAAAGCCACGACCACATGCATCCAAACGAAGCTCTGCCCGGCCGTATTCCAGAACGGAAGTGGGTGTGTGCTCGCGCATCGTGACACTCGACAGTCCTCCAGCTGAACGTGAATCTGAGTGCTTTCGATTACTTGAAAACCAACATTCACTTGCCACTCGAAGCACTCTTCGTAGAAATTCCCAAACTGATGGTCACGCAGCGGGAACGAAAACTTGAGAGCTCGTAGTGAGCGAAACAAATGCTTTTCTGCCACAGTGTCAGTCTCGGGTCAAACGGGCCCACCGTCTCGTCGTCCTGGGAGACCTGGTATTCCTGCGTCTCCAATTCACCATGCGGCAGCACACGGTGATTGTCAGTGTGAGTGATTGTATATCACCCGCAGAGGTGCGCTGGTACTCGTAATTGGCAACAGAAGCGTTGCCGATGGAGAAGTACGAGTCGCGAAGATAGTGCACGGCCGTCATCGTGCCGTTAATCGTGTATAAGTCCCTCTGGAACCTCGGTCTGTCTTGACAAACGTCATCAATAACGGACAGTAAGCAACACACAACAGAGCAAGAATGCAACCAATAGTGATGGACAGTGACGTACACGACACCAATGTCAGCGGCAGGTGGCAGGAAGAAGAACGCCCTGCATCCAATTGCATTGTCAGTCGTCCATCATGAAGTCACATCAACGGCAGTACAGGAATTGTACCAATTGCGGTGTGACGCGCGCATGTAGGCGGCGTTCTGTGCGTCGTAGAGCTGCATCTGCGCAAACGTGAGCAGCAATAGCGCCACGTGCAGCGTCAGTTTGTACGGGAAGCGGCCGTGCGCAGCCCACTTCTCCCAGGGTGACAGCACAAGCCTCCCACGGCGCCCATGGGCGACGCTCGCTTGGGTGTCGCGTGCTCTTCCTCGTCATGCAGCAGTCCGCGCCGTAGCTCCGCCTCGTCAGATGTAGCCATCTTTCAAACTGAAGTTGGGATGTCTTATTCCTGGTGTGTGTCACACCAATAACCCATGACATTGCATACCGGTGTGACGTCCGACAGATCAGTATGTTTCGGTAGTTGACAAGGTCGTTTTTGAGAGAAAGCCTGAGGTGAGTACGTTGGCGGAGCGAGACGATGGCTCCTCTCCTGCAAGATAGACGCACTGCAGCAGCTACAGCCGTTATGCTGCACATGTCGACGTGGGTGCAAGTGCTCGCGGCGGAAACTCCGCTGGGAAGCGTACAGGGCGACGCCAAGGGGGACGTGGGCGAGGAACCAGTGGCAGAGGAAGTTGTTGGCGGTGAGGAGCTGCCGTCTGCAGGGTCGACGGTACACAGGACGCAAATGCTGAAGCTCTGGTGGTGGTGGGGACAACCAGCTCTCCCGTTGTGTCTAAGGCGACGTCAATGGGAGAGGAAGCCACTGATAGTCCACAAGAGCCGATCATTGACTTGGACAAGGCGACTGCAAGCACAGAGGAAGAGACGCCTGCAACCACGTTGCCGACGGTGGCTACAAAACCACTGGTAGAGACAACTGAGCCTGCGATGATTGCGGTGGCCACGGCCAAGCCGTCTCTACGCACTCAGGACCCGGCTGTCATCTCGAACGTCAAGACAAATGACGCTGCTGAAACGCGCGCTCCTGGGTATCTGGATCAGGGTGTCAACCCCATGGTGCTGCTTGTGTTGGGGTGATATGCTGTATTTTTCTGCTGGTTTGGGGACGCAAGAGGCGATCGAATTCAACCAGCAGCTCAGGCACGTCTGGAGGCTCTAGCTCGAAGGGACCCAAGGTTCAGTACAAGCAAGTACCGGACGAGCAACCGTTTAGCCACAGCCAGGATGACGACGATGAGTACTGTGACGACTATGAGGAGGACACTTTTGCCAACGATCGCGACAACTGGGATGACTGGGAGGGCAACTCCTCGCAGACGCAAGTACCCCAGCTAAATCCATTTGCTGCGGCCCCACGCCCGACATCACCGCGCCAAAGTAACAGTAACTCCAGCCCGTTCAAGCCTACCCAGCCTCTACCTCCTCCACCGCAGCAACAACAGGAAATTGCGACTGCGGGCAAAAGGGACTTGCTGCCTTCTAGTGAATCCAACAGTTCCAATGACTCATTCGAGGTCGTGACAGAGGAGGCACATGCACCACCTACCAGTAACCGTGGTGCAGCTGCTGACGGCGAGAAGGACAGCGAAAGCGTGGACGACCTATTTAGCGTACGTACTGTTTCTCTGTATATGATTTGGTTTGGTGATCTTGTGCTGACGTGTTAATGTTTGCATACAGCAATTCGGCATGGTGCCGACTTTCAAGAAAAGTGCAGTAGTTTCGCCTCCGCCTGCAGCTACAAGCGCGGTCCCTGTTTCCCGATCTAAAACGGCGGCAGCAACTTCGTTGCCTACTGCAGCTGAGGCATCGGCATTGTTTGCGGCCGAGATGGATGACGAGCTCACCGCTGTAGATGCAGCTGACGAATGGGGCGAAGACGATGAGTGGGTCAAGGGTATCTGATCGTTCTGCTTGTGAGAATCCTTGTCGAACAGCATAAACAGCAACGCACATATATTTCAACTCTTTTTGATGATCTACATGGGAGACAAATTGGCTACAAAATTATTAAACCTGCCGTGTCGTCGGACCTGACAGGCTGTCACGAGCCATTGGTGTTTCCTCGCTCATGGCGTAAGAGCAACCAGAGACAGGAGTGCCACTATGCTGCTGTTGCAGAAGAACCAGGTCAGTAGTTGCAGCCTTACCTGCCTCAAGGCTTAGTCCTCGCAGTCGAGTAGCGTCGTTAATGTCCAGCCCTCCATCACTTGACGTACTCTCGCGGCGAGCGTATCCCGGAATGAGCTCGGGTGGACCTTCCCAAAGTTTGATAAGAATGCCACGCCGCCACCCCACAAACACCAACATGCCAAGCGTGCAAGGAACCAAGTACATCAGCGCTGGTTGACCACTGCCCGTAGCCACCACAGCAACGTTTGCCAGCAGTAATCCAATCGTGTAGCCCCACATGAGCAGACAGAAGAGCCCTCGTCGACACGGATGGCGCTCCCTAGCACTGCCCAACTCGGCCCCTGACATGTCCAAACGGTTTGGACCCGAAATTGCGGCGGACGAACTATTGAGGACACTGGTAGTATCAACCGGATGACGCCCGAACATCTTGCCGTGAGGAGGAGTCAGACGTCCAAATAATTGCCCACGGGTAGCGTAGTCGTAGCGCGCGCAAAACACTAGCAACAAGCCGGGTAACACGATGTCACCCAGGCCGAGAAGTGATGAGCCCGACCGCCAATCCAGTATCTTGGGGACTCGAAGCAGGATCGGCATCGACTCAGAACGACAGTTGTGCTCCGTGTCGGTCGGATAGCGCAGACAGTAGCCGCTAGACACACCACCCGTTGCAGTACTTTGCGCGCCACCAGTAGCCACCTTGATCATGACGCTTTCCTTGAAAATGTAGGGCGAGATGAAGACCATGAAGACATCGTACATAAATACTAGCAGCAGCAGCACCGTCGCCACCTTGAGGTTTGGCAGACGCGCAGTTCGCAGAAATACGAGGCAGAAGCAGACGCCAAAAACGTCCTGGAAGACCCATGAATACGACTGGAAGCGCGTGAAAAACCACAAGAGCACGATTGCGAGCGAGAATACTAGCGCCAGCAGATCTCCCACGCTCCACACTGCGGGCACCAGAATGCCTTCCCACTGCCACAAAACATTACCCCATGGGAGTTTGTGCATGCATTTCAACGGGAGGCGCCGCATGAGCGGCTCCCACATGCTCTGAAATGTGGCGGACACGGCACCGATGCCAAAGAGAACCACCACCACAATCACCACGTCGACGAAGAATAGCAACACAAGGAAGCCTGAACCGAGAACTAAGAATGCGAGCGCATGCCACGAATTCAAATCAAGCTGCTCTTGCTCCGGGGCTTGCTCGTCGTGTTCCTCGTACGCCACTCGAGCTAGGGAGATGGCGTCCGAAGACGTGGCATCAGCTGCGATGAGCGCCGCCTTCAGCTGAGCCTTTGTGCGTTCGTAGGCTGCGCCCTTGTACGCCCCAACGAGCACCGTTGCACAGGCAACGATCCAGAGAATCACTTGGGCCGGGTCCACCACAGGTGGATCGCGCTCGTACACCGAAATCAGCAGTTGGTTGTCCTCTTCCTCGCTCCCGGACACCAGCATCTCCTTAAGCGCGTCGCCGTCGGCAATGGAAACGCGCACCACGACGATGTCGCCCACCTCGTCCTTATCCAGAACGACGTCCGTCGTGCCAAATCCCATGAGGTCAGGGATGTCCCAGACGCAGCACACCTGCTTGTCGGCGGCTCCCGACGGCACGCACATGTGCGACGAGCACTTGCTGTTGCCCGTGCAGGAGCGGACGCCAACAGCGTCTTCCCACGAAGAGGCCGTAAAGTCCGCGATGTTGGCGTTCCAGGCCGCTCTGCCGGAGCCGCGCGAGCAGCTGAGCTCCATCTGCTTCTGCTCCTGGGTGGCATCTGCGAGACGCGAGCGGTTGTAGAGCTGCTCCAATGTGTCCGTGACGATGAGGACGGCAGCTCCCAGCTCCTGTGCGTACAGTGCCTTCTCTGCAAACGTGCAGCGTCCACGGTCCACCAGCAGCACGAAGGGGTCAGCTGGCAGTCCGAGCAGAGCAGCAATAGCGGAACCCGACGTCGAGGCGTTCCCGTTTCCAGTGGCGTTGAGCAGCTGCTCCTTGGACGTGCAGCCGTAGCCGTCACTCGCGTTGTACACGAGCGGGTAGAAGGCGTGACGCGCGCCGTCCTTGAGCTTCTGGGCCTGCAGTGACGCGCCCCAGTCCTCGTCCGCTGCGCTGGACGCGTAGAACACGGCCTCCGACTTCTTGACGTTCACGACGGCCGACAGGATGGACTGCGCCGGGTTCGAGGCCGCGCAGGACGTCGCCAGCAGCAACAGCAGCAGCAGGAGCGTCATGGGAGACCGTCTCGATGCAGGGCTTTCCCTAATAAGACGTCCGTACAGTACCTTTGATGAGGAGCTCAATGCGGTGCACCCACGGCCTGACGACAGTTCTGAACATAGCGAGTTCAGCATCGCAGATGACACCCCTCCTTTCGCCCCACCCCACTCGAGGGGATGTGGCGAAAGGAGGGGTGTCATGAGTTGACTTAGTGAAATGAAGGAATTATGATGCATGGAGAACACGCCCGCCGCCCTGATAGTGGTACACGGTACCACGTTCAGAGAGTGGGATTGTGCCGACTTTGGCCACTCCGCCAATCAGCGCGAGAGAAACGAACGGCCGCTATTTCGACCGGTTTTCGTGTGGCCCACGCGACGGGAGCGACGCAACGGCCGACGTCGTGGCCATTTGAACGGAGCCCGAGCGCGCGGAAAGTGACAGCCTTCGTCTTGACTCTCGTCCCCGTCCCTTTGCCATGGACCCGCACGCCGTGAACGCCATGGGCATGCAGGGCGGCATGTCTATTCCCATGTCGATGGCCATGGCCGGAGCGAACGGCGCTAACCCGCAGGCGATGGCCATGGGCATGAACGGCATGGGTATGAACGCCTACGGGGTCCCTCAGCAGCAACAGCCGCAACAGATGATGATGAACATGAACCAGATGAACCAGATGAACATGGGCTCCATGGCCATGAAGATGAACCCCAACGCCATGAACCCAGCCACTGCTGGAGCCCAGGGACCCAATACACAGGGCTCTGCAGCCGACTGGCGCATCCAACTCACGCGCGAACACCGCGCCAACCTCATCGCCAAGATCTACAATGAGATGGTGCGTGTGTCGGCTGACCCCGTACCGGGCATCAAGCTCTGGATGAACGTGTCGTGGTACGAGTTGACACTGTACAAGGAGTCTCGCACGCAGGAAGAGTACATCAGCAAGATTTTCACCAGACTCAAGTCGTTGCGTGCCCAGCAGACAGACATGAACGCGGTCATGGCGGCGCAGACGCTGCCCAATCAGGGCATGCTCTCGAGACTCGACTTCTCGTACTACAGCACACTCAACCTGAACCAGCGCACAGGCTCGTCAGGCGCAAATGGAACCCCTCAGGTTGGAGGATACCCTGGCCATCCGCAGTTTGGTGGCCCTGCAAGTGGCCAGCAGCCTCAGCAGGGCAAGTCTGGGGCGATGAATGCCGGAGCTGCGCCTGCGAACCCTGCGGCATCTAACGGAGCGACTACCACACCCCAGGCAGCAAAACCAGACGGCATCCCTGGGGATATGACCGCTGAGTACTGGCGGCAACACGCCGCGCTCAAGTCCAAGTATCATGATGATGTGGAGAAGGTGCACAGCGCGTTCAAGAAGTATGTGGATCATATGAAGGGCCATGACGAAACGGAGCAGAAGAAAAAGCTGCGGTATCTGCTAAGTTACGTGCAGCTGTGTGCGAGCATCCTGAACGAGGACAAGACGACGCACGCTCCACGCAAGATCGAGGAGCTGGACAAGGTGTACAAGTACATTGTAAAAATCGTGAACCCGTATTTAAAGAAGCTGCGCACGGAGACGGACAAGCGCAGCTTCACTCCTGACGCTGGCAGTGAAGGTGTCCCCAACCCTGCTGGAATGAACCCTCCCACGGCTGGAAACCCCGCTGCTAGCTCTGGCCCTCCCGCGACCTCCGGTCCTAGTGCGGCTACGGTCAACACTTCTGGTGGACCCAATGGGGCTATGCATATGCAGCACCAGCAGCAAGGCCAGCCCAACCAGCAGCAGCAACAGCAGCAGCAGAATATGTCGTTGCAGCAGAAGCAGCAGCAGTATCTGATGCAGCAGCGCGCTCAGCAGATGCAGCAGCAACAACAGCGGATGCAGGTGCAAGCGCGTCAGCAGCAAATGATGCAGCAACAGCACATGATGCAACAGCAGCAGAAGACACACCCGGTGCAGTCGAGCCAAGGTAATATGCCGAATGCGCCGCAGAATAGCCAGAATTCTGGGGCGCAGCAGAATCCCCAGCAGAAGCAGCAGCCTCAAAGCACCCAGCAAGCCCCGAGTGGTCAACAGCAGTCTACTCAACCCCAGCCGGGTGCTTCGCAGCAGTCCCAGCAACCTCGCCATTCCCAGCAGCAGTCTCAGCCCCAACAGCAGTCTCAGTCGCAGCATCAGCAGCAGCCGCAGCAGTCTCAGTCACAGCCACAGTCTCAGTCTCAGCAGCAAAAGCCTCAGCAAGCAACAGCTACCTCTCGTGGCGAGACCTCGTCATTGAATCTGGACGAGTCACTTTATGGGGGAATGGATAGCAGTGGTCTCATGCAGATGCCGTCCAACCTGGCATCCTCTAGCTCCTCGTCGGGTTTCATGAGCTTCACAAACGATCTCTCGCCGACAAATTTTTCGGGCATGGATCTGTTAGATATGGATGGCTTTATGGGCCAGGACGGGAGCAGCAGCTCCGGTCAGAACAACAGCAATAGCAGTGGAGGAAGCAACACACACACAGGCGACGGAGGTGACTCGGACCTTTTGTTCATGGAAGCACTTTAATTCAAAGGTCTAAGTGAGTTGTATGTTTTGCTGGGGTTGCTTCTGTCAAAATACACACAGTCGTAGCCATATTGTACCAACTCTGACCTTGCCCTTGTGCAGTTGATTTTTAACAAGGCGAGGCCATCGTATCGCCGGCCAATGTCGCCATCGAGCAAAGCCGGTTCTCGACTTGTTATACATGGTCGGTACCGCAACGAAATGAGGTGAACTTAAAACAACTTTAACCTGTGTGTGCTTGGGAGGCTCCAGCCAGATAAACCAGCATATTGCTGCTTTCAAAGCGTTCAGGTGGTCGTCACCCAAACTTAAGCCAGTGTTCTGAATTTTGCCGTTTCAACGTTCGGCTTCTGATGTGCACTATCGCAGTTTGTCTTCCCTCTCGGCGAGAGTCTCGCCTCCCTCCCTGTCCAATGCATCCAATCCATTTCCACAGGGCTATTCTCTTCTTCAGTTCCCAATCTGTTTTATGTCCGACCCACTGTTGTCGCCGACTTGTGGAGCTGTGGCGGCAGTTCCCCTCGTGCCCGATCCAGCAGCTCATTTCCGCCTCTCACCGCCCTCACAATGGCCAACCGCAACACGGCGCGACTGCTCAAGCCCACGAGCAGCACGCAGAGCATGTCCGGCGCATTGTCGCTCCAGCCGGCGCCACTCACGAGCAGCTCCGTGACGCGCGCCGTGGAGGAGGACCTCGAGTCGCAGGCGCGCGCGTCGCTCAGTCTCTTCGGCTTCGGCGCCCGAGATTCCGTCAACTGGAGCCCTGTGAGTGCCAGTGCAGCGGCAGCAGCAGCGTCTGCTACGGAGAGTCCAGGCACAGGCGGAGCTATTAAGGTGCGCGTCATGGAGCGCGTGTGCCCTATTGGCACCAACGCCTTCCTGTGGAACACCATGAACTCGCTCGTGAATGGCGGAGAAGGTGATGACGCGGCAGCTTCCAGTGCAGAGGTAGGTGTGAACAACGGGGTGGGTGACGCGTCGGACTGGGACGCCGCGTCGTCAGCTGCGGGACTGGGCAACGGCTTCGCGTCGAAGGTGCTGCAGCAGTACCTGGTCAAGTGTGTGGCGCTGCTGCCGTCGTCTCTAGAGGAGGTCGTGGACCTGCTCGTGCGTTCGGATAAAGAAGACATGGAGCTGCCCATGCAGCACCTCGCGGGGTTCGTACGAGCTCCTCGGCCTTCGTCTACCGCCGCAAGAAGAAACGTCTGCGTCGCAGCAACAACAATGGCAATGGACGACTGGTTTCTCAAGCTACAACGCAGGACTGCGACAGTGAGTCGTCCTACTCGGACTCGGATCTGGAAAGCGAGGAGGACGTACAGCCGTTTACAGGTTTCAGTCGAGAATCCACGGCCGGACGCGCTCGAGTCACCCGTGGAGACTCGTTACAGGGCGACCGGGCTATAAGCGGTTTAACTTCGGCGACAAGGGGGCCGTACTTGTCTCCTACGTACATGGAAGACTATCGCACAGCAATGGCGACGTCGGGCCACCAAGGAAACCTGAGCATCAAGTGGGTGGTCGGCGAAAAGTCGAGTCGAATGTTCGCGTCGAGGACGACCTACTGCCTTTTAGATTACGAGTGTTTCCTGGTGAACGACTGGGACGAAACTGCCGATCCGACGCCGATGTACGTGCGCACGCTGCAGTCCTGCTACAGCCCACACTGCCAGCCGTGGCTGGACGAGGTTGGCTCCAAACCAATGGACCTTCAGCCTACAGGGTTCATGGTTCGTGAAGCTCGCGGTCGTGACGGCTACGTAGAGGTGCAGTTTGTGGCATCGATTTTGGAGAAGGCACAATTGCCCATGGCGTCTCGGCGAGCAAAGCTTCGGGCACTCTGCACCAGGATTGCACGGCTGGAGGAGGTGCTCACAAGCCGACGATTATCGCAGTCACTCCTGGTGAATGCGCCGCACTGGGTGCACAATCGTGAACGGCTAGGTTGCCGTATTTGTGGTGCAAAGTTTGGTCTATCGCGTCGTCGTCACCACTGCCGCTTGTGCGGTGAAGTCTGTTGTTCTGAGTGCTGCCCGAAAATGGATGTTGCGCTCCCCGACGTGGGTTCTACAAGCGTGCGCGTGTGCATTGGGTGTGTTCAGAAGCGCCGCAAGAGTTGGGAATCGGTTGCATCTTCATCGAGCGCGTCGTCTATGATACCTGCGTTGTCCCCGACGAAAAGTGCTGGCGTTGCTACTCCACCACCACCAGGACACCCATCGCTTCGTTCAGCCTCATCGTCACCGTCAGACTACTACCTTTCATCCTCGTCATCGAGCTATGGTTCCAGTCTCACAACGGCCAGCAGTTTGGGTGAGCGTAAGCTCTCCCTTGCCTCCTCGGTTTTTCACAAGATGAAGAGCAGCTCGTTGAGCTAATGAAATGTAACTGAAAAGGGAGTCGTCTCTCATCGCTAAGAAAAGTAAACAAGAGATGCTGAAGCTTGACACAAAGGCCAATTTACCAACCTGCTAATTATACTTGACTGGGCATGTCAACTTGACCATTTCGAGCGAATTATCTGGGAGAAGTCACTCCATTTTATCGATAACGCAGCCGCTACTGATACATTCTTGACCCGTTATGACGAGGAAAAGCGATGCAACCCAGGGCCCGACACCACCCTCAAACGATCACATCCGAGCCCCACGATTCGTGAGGCGATTGCCAGAGTTCCACGACTACGAGGTTTCTTACAAAACGTGTGCCGCTATCTTCGTGCTCGTTCTGTTTGGTATCAGTGCTATCCCGGTCAAAGAGTACTATCTTGGAAGTTATGTCACCAAAGCTCTCGACGAAATTCGCGATGAAGTTGTTGCACGACAATTAAGCAAGTTGGGCGTCGTCATTAACAGCGTACACTACTTCGACACGTTCGATCGAAAATTGCTTCCTCTCATCGACCTCGATACGAAAACAAAACTCACACGCAAAACATCCGGCGCGCTCTCGTTGACCGACTTCCTTGTTCGTGCCAATTTGCGTCGAGCCGATCTACTCGCCAGTCTACCAGGAGAGATTTTGACGCTACCTGTTAATCTTATGAATGACTTGTATGCGCCTCTTTGCGGACCAATGTCAGATTCTTCAGCATCCTGGGAGACGCAGCCGCAGCATCTCTTTGGACACTGGTTTCCTTTGATTCGGCACGAGTTCTGTCGGGACCTTCACGACAAGTTTCCAAGGCATCGGTTCTTTAATCACCACGACAAAGCGCCGATTGATGACCAGCTGAGGCATGTCGGCAACGTTACCCTCGGCCTGATCAGTGTCGTCAATATGTCTGAAGTATACTTACGCCACTTTGACGATGCACTGGTTATCCGAAAAATAATGAAAAACGTGCAAGAAGGATACATGGACTTGGAGCTACCAGAGTACACGACCGAAGTTGCCGAGGCTATTACGGATTTGTATCAAGAAGGGATTTCGCTTGCAGACGTCATTGCGTTGTTGCCTGGATCGTTTGACACGGACCATGTCGCGCTAGTAGATGTGCTAGGTATCAGCGTCTTACTCGCGTATTATCTGGAGTCGCAGCAACTTTCTGTAGGAGTTAACGTGAATGGAGAGGCCGCCATTTTGGCTGAAGTGACTCATGCGACCACATCGTTCTTCACGCCAGACTTCTTAGTCAACACTGTCGGGATGCACTTGGTATCGACAATGCACTTAGCACCATTCTGGAACTGCGCGATTCAGCACACAACCATGAAGAAATCCATTTCTGTCGCTGATGTTGATGAAGCGGCAATGAAGCAGTGCGGAAGCGATATGGCTTTGATTATCCCCACGTTCGCTGCGAACCTGATGTTCCTGTTTCAAAAGACGAGCGCGATTATGGTGATCTAGACAACACAACCACATACACACTGGGTCGCAGACGAGAATCAGCTGATGACTACGTGGCATTAGAAGTCCCGGAAAAACTGGAGGATTCTGTTTTGTTTTCAATGGACGGGTCAAGGTGGGCGAAATCTCTCGACGACGTCGATTCTACATCTCAAACACCACCAACCCCTTATGGGTACCTGTACACACCCGATTGCCGCGGAATTGTCGACTTCGTCATGCAGCAGAGCGGTCGAAACGTACAAAAGTACCAAGCCTACGTGGGCGACGGACTCGGAAACTGCGGGTTTCGAGATTCCCAGGAAACGGAACCGCAAAGCCTGTGCAGGTTGTTTATGACATCAAATGAGATTTTGTTTCGTACCCTCAATGGTAGCATCATCGAGCTCCCCACCTGCGCATCATTAATCGTTGCCGAAGAAATCCAGTCCCTTGAAGAAAGCAACTTGCGCCAAATTGAGTGGTATATGATTGATTCCACGATGCTAACACGGCGTATCCGGATTCAAGACAACACAAGCCGCCAGATCCGCACGTTCCTACTGATTCTCAATTTGATCGGGGCTTCACACTACGCGATCGAGTATATCGTCATTCTCAAGAGTGTCTGGGTGTTTATACGTAACAGTGTATATCGACCAGCGGCGGAGGCACTCTCGCAATCTCGCGTTGGGAGCGTAGATGTCTTCAACCACGCTTCCCGCTCGTGAAAATCGGCATTTTCGAGTTACTCCAGTGTGACCCGGCAGACGGAGCCCTGGGCCATCCCGGTACTATGGTGCTGCTTTATCTAGGTGCCATTGGGTCTCTCAGCAACATTTTCTCGCTCAGTTGTACTGCTCAGCTTTCGACACAAGAGGGCAGTATTGTCATCTACTGCGTGCCATCCATCCCGATGCGAAGTCTCACGCTCGTGCTTACGACACTCAGCAGTAGCTACTGGGTCATCCGCGTCACACTGCAGACGCGGTCACTGGCGATGCGCCTCGATCATGCTGCACGCAACGACTTTGTGCGCTTTTGGTCGTTAAACGCAGTGGCGGTGCTAGTGATCCACTTTTCATGCAAGGCAGGAGCTGACCTTTTCTTTCGAGATGCTGAGCTCCATTCGGACCCTCACCTATACGCGCTTTTCGGAGGGTCATTGGTAGTTATCACGATCTCGATTGGATTTCTACTTGTGCACGTTGCGTCTACCGACTCGTCAAAGTTACGAAATATGCTGCAGCAACGATCAACAAGAGCATTGTGGCATGAACCCTCTGTCCGAGACGCCAGTGGGCGAGCCTTTGTTGCGAAATGGAGCACGCGAGGCCTCGGTTCGGTGTTGTATCACTGCGCGAGCCCCCGCACGACAGCTAGAGGCATTTGGCAGTCGCCAACAATTTGGTTCAGTTCTATCCAGGAAGCTGAAAAGGTTATGACCTTCAGCAGCATTCAACTGAACGGCATACGAATGCACCAGTTTGTTGCGGTACATTGTGCAGCAGGCGCCCATACACACTTGCAGACCGTCAAATGGTATCTCGAGTCAGGTGAGAATGGAGGTGTTACAACAGTTAACCCCGCACCGAAGACAGCTCGGGTGGCACCAACGGAAATGCACAGGTGCTCTCGCGAGGTATTGCCATGGGCAGAAGCAAATGTTGTCAAAGAGGAGGTGTCAAACTAAATGGAAAATTGATCGTATGTGAAGATAAACCAGTAAAAGGAACCTAGAACTCGTGTTGAAAAATTGACGCTTCTGTGGAAATGCCTCAAGCTACGATTTTCAGTGGGTAATGAAGAAAAGGAATTACGCGCAATGAACACGTATTCATCTTAGAAGTACATGTAGTAAACATTTTTGCGAGTCATCAATATTATCCGATTTAGTGATTATCTCTTTTACTCCCCTCGAACGTTGGTTCGTCCAGGGTGGTGAATCACCTTGACCCGCAGAAACTACTTTTTCAGTCGTTCCTTTGTTCGTTGAACGGCCCTTTGCAGAGGACGCTTCACCACCTCCTCGGTGCGCTTGACAACCGCCTCAGTTCTCTCTATCACCGCTTCGGTGCGTTCCACCGCCTTACGAAGTGGTCGCACCACAGATGTCGGAAGAGGTTTGAATGCTCCAGTCTTCGTCAAGTATCCATACAAGTACTCGGATCCTGACAAAACGTAGTCGTACCAACGACACCGCTGCTCACGCAAACAATACATACAAATCAGTGACAAAACTTGGGGGATATTGCACGATAGCGCAGCGTACAAGAGGAGATTCAGTGCCGAATCCGCGGGAATCTGCCAGGCCGCGTTGGTCAACGCAAGGCCAAAGACCGATAATTGCAGTGCCGTATTCACTTTGCTCAGCATCGACGGCTTCACCTCAAAGGCTTCGCTGTCGGACGTATCAAAAAATCCGGAGGATTCGTCCTTAGTCTTCAACCGGTGGTAGAATGTTCCACCAATCAGCATTCCGTCGCGACCCAAGATCAGCGCGGCAAGAGGAAGCGGCAGCAACCCCGTCCACATCATGCTAAGCGACAACGTGCCGATCAGCAGTTTGTCTGCAAAAGGGTCCAGGAACGAGCCGACTATAGATTCTTGGTGGAAGGTCCTCGCGACGAAGCCATCCAGCCAGTCAGAGACGCCTGCCACCGCCAGCACTGCAACCAAAAGAAATAAATAAAAAACAATAAGCTTATCAAACACGTTTGTAAAATGACCAGAACTCAACACGTACAGCCGATGGCTGAGACGTGGTCTCCTTGGACGATGAGGTACGCCAGGTAGGGCGTGGCCAGGATCCTAGCGGTCGTAATAACGTTCGGCACGTTCACCACTTGGTGCATTGCCTACCACAAGTAAATTTCACATTAGACTAAAAACTGTTGGATCCAATCAAGACGCGGTCGTACGAGACTTCTGGCCGTCTCCATGTCCCTCTTGAGCTTCTTTTTGAGGATATTTGCCGCCGTCTTGGCCTCCAATTGTTTCTGCTGCTGCACCTGCTCTTCTGAGTCCTTCGAAGGCGTCGCACTCATTGATCGACGCATCACCAGCGTCCGCAAAGCAGCTTTATCGACCCCACGAGCCCCTGAATGAGGCAACAGCACAGAAAACACGCGGCAACCATGGTCCAGTGGTGTGGCGAGATGCAGTCGAAGTGGTAGCGACCGCCAGCGCCCCAGAGACCGCCCAGAGGCCGCCGTAGCCAGCAGCAAACGCGGTGTCATTGCCAGTGAGGGGCTGCGCATGAATTAATACACTGTACTGAACGAGAATTATTTTTTCCACAACATTTGGATTGCATCCAAAATATTTGATTTTACAAAACAATTATTAGAGTCGAGATCAGATCGTCTTCGACTTAGCTGGGAATACATGTACCTGTGTTGTATTTTTAAATGTTACTCCAGCACCAAAATGCACATGCATCTTTAGGAAGTTGAAGCACCGCTTACAGTAATCTGCGTGAATAGGCAACGCCTGATATATATGGCTTGACAGGGTGTATAAGGAGTGCGTAAAGAGCAAAGACGAATAAGCTAATGTGCTTAAGTACCTCGCCCATCTCCTCCTCGTCTCGCTGTTGCTGGCATTATAAAAGTTTTGCAGGAAATAAGTTGTACACCCGTTGCTTATTCACGCAAATTACTGTACTATAGAACCTGATCCAGCGATATCCCCCTGTCAAGGACTGTAAAGAGCTCTGTGCGATGGTGCCGGTCTAGTAGTCGCTGGAGATGTCGAAGCTTGCGACGTACCGTTGCTTGCTTATCACCGAGGTGCTGGCTGAATGTTCCGTGTGAACTGACAGGAGCTGACTATCTGGCTGAATGTTGCCTGGCCCGGTGGCTGAATGTTGCACGGATGCTAACCGAGGTTACAGGATCAGAGTTACGCAGTACCGTGGAATTAATCCGTTGAGGGCTGTCCATAGCGTAAATGTAAGCCAACCAGCTACAAGTAAGTATGTGACTTAAGTTGACTATGGTATAGTGAAATACAATCAGGAAGATGTACGGCGGCTGTGGGAGCTTCTAGAACATTCTAGAAGCTCCCATCCGCCCGAACTGTGGGGACGGCAGTTTTACTTAGACGCGCCCTCCCCAATAAACCCTCTTCAAGATATACTGGTAGCACTTGTTGGTCCCAGCAACCTGATAACAAGGAGCCCATGACGAACGCACAGCTACCCGCTGAGATCGATCGAATGAACCAAGCCATAGCTGGGCGCACCCGAGTGCCCAACAACTTGCCCAAGTTCACGGGGAAGAGAGGGAGGATGTACGCGAATGGCTGTTCCAAATCGAGAACGCATGCCGCATCAACGTTTTCGTGATCGAAGACTCAAGCACGCGTTTATAGGGAATCGCCGGGTCAGCTATGGAGAAGCGAGCCTGAGGGTGTTTCTTACACTGGCCTTCGACGATGAGTGTGGAGAGCAAACGTGGGGGATTTTCCGTGAGCATGTGCTCCAGCACTTCGAAGCGTCGAACTACCAAGCTGTTCATCGGGAGAAGCTTCAACGTCTGAAGCAGACAACCGATATCGAGACCTACAACGGTGAATACTCAGCCCTGATATTTCGAGTGGAAAGCGTGAGTACGCTCGATCAGGTGCTTAACTACGCGAACGGACTGAAACCTCGAACTCGCAGCTACGTGACGCTCGAGAACCCGGAGGCGTTGAGCGATGCTATGAACTTACCTGTCAAGTACGATGTGACACACTTTGTAGATGAGCTTCGTGAACATCAGGTTCGTCCTGACAACACGAATTCTTTTCGCGACCCGACTCATGGAAATGGGAAGACATTCAAAGGAAAGTCTTTCCGTGGGAAAGGACGATTCAAGCCAAACGCCAAGCCCAAGCACTCCGAAGATCGTACCTGCTTCTTCTGTAAGAAGCCTGGACATGTGAAGGCCGACTGCTTTTCGTGGAAGAAGGAACAAAGCAAGCAGGGAAACGAGCAACCACGTCAGTGAAAGGGGTCCTGACGTGGGCGAGAGCGTAACCGGAACAACTAAATTTGAGAATATCAGCCTTAATGTTCTGTGTGAAAACCCTCTGGTCTACAAGTCACGTCCGTTGTTCTCCGTTAATGGTGAATTAAACGTGGGTGCCAAGAGTGTAGCGAGTCGGAGAATGCTGCTGGATTGCGGAGCTACCACGGTGTACGTGTCGAAATGTTGGGTCGAGGAACACCAGTTGCACACGACGAAATTTACCGACAAGAGTATTCGTGTCAAACTTGGAGATAACCAAATTGTGGAAGCGGAATTGGAGATTCTGCGAATGTACATCGCAATATCGGGACTTGATGAGACTTGCAAGTGTGTGGCTGTAGTCTATGCGATACCAGATGAATTTGACTGCATCATTGGGATACCATTCTTCGAGGACATGCAGCCGCAGCTTGATTGGAGAGATCGACGAATTGAAGGGACACAAATGAAGACTCTGTGCTGGGAACGAACAGGTGAAACCTGTGGACCGATCGAGGAAAGCGGACCGGTGATTGCCTCCGTGTTTCGGAGATCTGTCGGGGCGAAATGCCTATCGGCGAAAAACCCGATCCCTGTCGAGGCGCCGCGCTGGAAACGGATGTGAAGTCCACGGTCAAAACTGTTGGTAACACGGTGCAGAAGAAAACCCCTAGTGTTGTCTGTGGAGAACAAGACGACGCGCTGGAGAGCAAAGGCTCGGCTGTAGAAAACGATGCGGAAGCATCAAAGCGCGATGACACTATACGAGAAGCTGTAGAAAGTAGCAGTGTCAGGGTAAAGGTACCATCGTGGAGAAGATGTTCACGATGGGTGTTGTAGACGAAAGTGGTCTACAGACGAAGTACATCACCCGCAAGAAACTGCTGAAGTTCCTGCGAATCAAGACCAAATCAATTGAGGAACCGGATTTCATGTTGGTGCTGTCGAATACGACGATCAAGCAAGTGGCTCGTTCACTGCAGTGGCAAGATTAACAGGAAAACGTCGTATCTGCTAAAGCGCAGCGATACCTCGAAACGGACTGGGAAAATGTTCGAGATAATCCTGCCTTCGACCTTCTAACCGGATAGAAGGACAACGTTTTTGTCCGGATCTACTGGAAGGTTTGCCGGAGAAACGTGACATTGAACACCGGATCGACGTAAAAGATCCAAACCGCGCGATGTACAGACAACAATGGCGCCAGTCACCAGTGCAGCAACGTGAAATTGCACGATGGGTCATTGACATGGAAAAGAAGAAGCTCATCCGACCAAGCATCAGTCCACACGCTGCTCCAACATTATGTGTACGGAAACCTGTCGGGTGGCGGATTGTTCATGATTATCGATACTTGAACATGAACACGATTCTTCAAAGTATTCCCATGACTCGGAAGGAAGATATCCTGGACGCCATGTCCGGTGCGTACTGGTTTTCCACAATGGACCTGATGCCAGTCTATTACCAAGTTCGTATGCGCAAGGAAGACATCAAGTTCACAGCGTTTCAAGCACCAAGTGGACTATGGGAATATCTGGTGTTACCCATGGGTGTCTGCAACGCGCCAGCGACGATGCATCGGTTGACATCGAAGATTTTCAGAGGACTGAAGAAATACGAAGTTATTTTATGACGATATATACATCTTCACGAAGTCGCCGAAGATCGAAGATCACTTAGAAGCGTTGCGCGACACGTTGAACATCCTGCGTAGCAACAGGCTAAATGTGAAGTTGTCCAAGTGTTTCTTCTGTGCCGATGAGATTCCGTGTCTAGGACGTGATGGGGTACGTATGGATCCAGACAAAGTGCAAACGATCAAGGATTGGCCAGTACCACGAACACAAGAGGATCTTCACAGCTTTCTTGGTCTTACTGGCTACGTCCAGCACTTCTGCCCGGAGTATGCCCCCTTTACAGCGTCAATGTTCGCACTTCTGAAAAGAAGAACAAGCGTAACGCGCAGATCCGCTTCAGTAAAGAGCAGTTGAAGAACTTCAAGGAGCCGAAACGACGGTTGTGCAATCCACCAGCGCTGCACCTACCAGACTACAGCAAGCCAATGCATCTTCGTACAGATGCCAGTAAGTTCGCGGTTGGTGGAGGCTTAGTGGACGGAGTTGAACGTCCTCTCGCGTACACAAGTCGCAAGATGAAATCAGCGGAGCTCAACTACCCAACACAACAGCAAGAACTCTTGGCGATCGTCAATACACTAGCAGCCTTTCGGATCTACTGTCTGGACAAACCTCCAATTGTCGAAACGGATCATAAGAAGACTGTGATAGTCGAAGGGGTTGCTCGATTCTTCACTGATGCCATCTGGAAGATGCCCGGCATGCCATCAAACATCGTATCTGATCGCGATAGGAAGTTTGTGTCCAAATTCTGGCAGCACGTCTTCAAATCCATCGGAACGGAGCTAAGCATGACCGTAGCGCACCGAGCACAAGGCGATGGACAAACAGAGCGAATGAATGGAACGCTGGAGGAGCATCTCCGCTGCTTTGTCAGTCCATTGCAAGATGATTGGGACGCTCATCGCTAAGTTCGCAATTAACTCGACGGTCAACTTCAGCACGAAACTAGCTCCGTTCGAGGCGGATCTGGGCTATATTCCGCTGAACCCACTTCAACTCACAGCCGAACAAATCGTAAGTATACCGAAGAGTCGTCAAGGCGCCGAGTTCCACGAGCGCCAAGCATCAATTCTGCTACGCTGTCGCGACGCATTAGCAGAAGCACAAGAACGGATCCGTAACATTAACGACCGGAACCGTGAGGAAGAAGTATTCAAAGTTGAGGATCAGGTCTACTTGAGCACGTAGAATCTCGACCCGAAACACTCCGGCCTGCCGAATTCAACAAAGTTTGGTCCGAAGTGGATTGGTCCGTACACAGTCGTACGGAGGGTGCATAATCACGCCTACGAACTGAACATCCAGGCAGGAAACAAACTCCACCCAGTTTTCAACACTGGCTCATTGAAGCCGTACAAGGATTCCACTCGGATATCAAGACCAGGTGAAGTCAATCTGGCAGACGGCACTATCGGTCAGATAGTCAAGCGCCTTCTCCGAAAACGTCGTCGGAAACAGCGTACAGAATTCCATGTGGAGTGGGTGGGTGAAGAGAAAACAACATGGGAGCCAGTGGAGAATCTCGCACAAATTCCAGACCTCATTGCAAATTTCGAGGCAACCAGGAGAAAGAAGTGGCGAAGACGATGAGCAATACTGAAGGGGTCTGAAAGACCTACTCGTATTCCCGGCTTACATCTCATTTGGCTGCCATTACTGTTGCTGTTGCATCAGACGTTTCGCACGCTTGCACTGTGTCTTGGACTTGCGCTTCCCACCGCGACACTTGAATCCCGGGTTTAGCTCGACGCAGCACACCCATTTCACGTTCTTGATCCATCGCTGGTAGCTGAGACGGAGGACAACCACTGACGGATCGTGACTGGTGTCATAATCATCGAGCATGATAAGTCGCTTTCCAGGTCCATGCGAGATCACAACGAAGCCGTGTCCGAGCCCATCTTCGCCAGCACTCACGATATAAACTCCGGCCTCCAGCTTTGCGTAGAATTCACGGAATGTACGAAGGTTGGAGCTCGAACTCGAATGAATGTTGACCATCAAGCGATCGTAATTCAATGACACGCTTTTAACGCTGCAGCAGCTTGAAAAATTGGGTGACGTCCTCGCGTGACACACCATACTGGATAGCAGGGGTCGTGGTTTTCGAACGCATCCCAAGTTTCCATTGTGATCAATTTTGGCTGGCCAAGATAGTACAGCGCTGACCGGAGAGTATCCATAAAGCAAGTTCCCGCTTCCGAAGCAACATCACGCTCCGTGTACCACGAGGTAAAAGATCCCGAATTGCCATATGCCTTCAATTCGTCCACTCTCTGTATCATGGGGCGGGTCGTAGCGTTCTCCAGCTGCTCAGCCCAGACCCAGCTCGTTTATCCTTCCAATGAACTAAATAACAACGATGCGGGGTCTCACCTTGAGCATCAAGCAAGCACACGATGGGAGCATCAGAACCGTAATCCCACGGAGCATCTGGGTTGACGACGTTTCGGTGGTTCATTGACGGATGACGAGCCGGTGGTGCATGCAGTGGCGGGTGACAAAAATATGTTGCATCGCCGCGGCGCAAGCGGGCGCGACGCGTACGGTTCAAGTCGCCGTCATCATCGCTTTCATCGAAAAGACCCTTCTCAGCCGCCGTTGTACAAGTTCCAGAAGCAATTTGGCGTTTATCAGATTTTTCTGAGTCTGAGTCTGATTCTACATCTGTGGTTTCCATCAAAATCTCGTACACGAGCTCAGAAAGGGACATCGAAGGTTTAAGTGTCGTGGGTGGGTAGGAATCACTTCAGGCGCCGCGGAGCCATCATCAGACAGCACAGGGAAGCCACGGGCGAGGAGTCCACTCAAGAAACCGGGCTCGCCTTAAAAGCTGGCATCTTGCTGTTCGCATCAATCGCATCACACAATTCCTCTGCGGAGCCACTATCTTCAACATGAAGACCAATAGGATGCATCACAGGCGGGGGCGACGAAGGTGGCCGAGCAGGGGACGCAAGGAGAGGTAGGTCAAGAGAAATAGCCTCAGCAGGCGCGACAGGGCGTGTCATTTGCAGCAGCACAGGACCTACTCGAGCCCGAAGGAATCAGACCGCTCAGCGAGCGGCATGAGGCAAGCGGGTCAAGCTAATCCCAGCGACAGTAGTTCACCCCGAAGCGCGATCAGGAATGATGAAGCCAAAGGGTCGCGCAGGACAGAAGAAGGGTGAGTGTAAGCCAACCAGCTACAAGTAAGTATGTGACTTAAGTTTACTATGGTATAGTGAAATACAATCAGACAGATGTACGGCGGCTGTGGGAGCATCTAGAATGTTCTAGAAACTCCCATCTGCCCGAACTGTGGGGGCGGCACTTTTATTTTGTCGCGCCCTCCCCAAGAAACCCTCTTCAAGATATAGTAAATTGGCCGACAACGGCAGACACGGTCGACAATGGTGTGGACCACGCCGATTTTCTCTGGGAGGTATTTTGGGTCAAAACCAGATAATCGTCGAAGGACGCAGCGAGCAAGGGGCGCCGGCCCCTGAGCAAGCCGCAGACGCCGCCATGACCCCCAACCAAGACCAAGGGGTGCTCAAGGCACATAGTTTGCGACTACCATTCATAATCTGTCGCAGAAACCTCCCCAGATGATATTGTAGCCCCGGCAGGACGGCAGACAGGCTGACCGACCAGGTAAGACATCCGCTGCGGTTTGCTTTCAGGCGACGCAGTCAATACACAAGGCTACACAGTGCAAACGTTAACGCTGATCAGAAGAAGAGCACGTAGTGATATTAAGTGCAAAGAAGAAAAGCTTTCAAATTCAGTTTAGCGTTCCAATGTTCTTGCTAAGATATCGGTACCTGAAGAATTGCATTGCATCGCGCACTCATGTATTAACCCCTCGCGCAGTCTTTCATGACAGGAACTCATCAAAGAAGACGAGAACCCCAATTCTACAATTGTAGCTGTCGCGCAGGCTAAAAGTACTGTACGTCCTGTACCAGTAGTGTCGAGGAGACAACCACGGTTCAATCCGGTTTTGGACGAGCAAGTGAAGCGCATATATCTGGTCACCACACTGTTCCGGATCAAATATGGTGACAGTAATAGTCACTGGACAGCAAATTACCCGCACCAGTGGTTGTTGTTGACATTGATGACCATTAACAATGCCGGCGGGTTTTCCAGGTTCTTTTCGTAGCTGAACGCCGGTTGGTTTTCTGCAGGCACTGGATCCCGGAATGAAAGCTGAAATATATTCGCGGGCACTGCAACAGCGAACTAATTTTGACGATACAGCCTGATCAAATTTGACGATACAGCCTGGGTTCTGCCCAGGCAGGCTTCGTCTACTTGTTGCTTCCCACAAAACTTCACCAAAAACCACCGCTCGTGTAGTACTGGCAGCCGAAGAAGATTATTACTCATATCCTCTGTAGTCATGCGTATATCGTCAGCAAAACCATCTAAAGAGGTGAAACACGCATGATTTTCAGACGCCACCCAACGAAGTGCACCGTCAAGCTCATCATAGCGATCGAGAAGTCGGTACCAGATTATCATTGCATCAATTGTTTCCACGCAATATGTTGTACCGCAAACGGTGACATCAAGGGCTTTGCGTTCAAAAGGTACTCCGCGTGTTTTCTTCTACCTCACTCAAAATCCATCGATCTGTTTACCACACATCTTCAACGTAGATTCTGGCAAGATATCAACAAGGTCGGTTGCAGGTGTCGGTTGCTTCTTCGTTTTGACAGCAACAGAAACACTTGCACGCGAAATTTTGCACACCTTCAGCTTCCGAATTCGCGAAGCATACTCGACGTATGGCGCGCCAGCCCGGATAGCGTCGATAAGCAGTTGTAGTGAGAAAAGGAGAGGCCCCTTGCTGCCTTGCTCGGGTTGGTCAGATACGGGTGTGCTCTAATCAGGAATAGAGTCAGACAAATCACTAGAAATATCCACCTCATCGACACACTCATGAGATTGAAGAGGGGTTTCAGCTGCTAGTCGTGCATCCTGAACCTAAGCTTCTTGCTCAAAATTGGGTACTTCGTCATCGACGCGCTCTGTACTTGCGGGCTTACAAGGCGATGCAATCGAGACAGTTGTAGGCTCTTCTGAAAGGGCTGCGGACAAGTCGGCTGTATCAGAATGTTGTTCTTCTTGCTCGTTCGGATCCTGCCCATCATGACCAGGAATTCCTCTTGACCAGTAATACTCTAGAAACCGTTTAATCCAGCCTCGCTGGGTTTTATCTTTATCCTTGAGCAATTCAAACGCCTCAATATGACCGCGGCAGTAACGCAGGAGCTCTCCATGAGTGGCAACACCGCCGTCGCGTCGACAGTTGTCGTAATAATCCAACACACGCTGTTCGTACGGCTTCTCCTCCGTGGACGCCCCCACCTTCTTACTAAAACGCCCGTTGATTTGACTTGGATCTTTAATGTAGTTGAGTTGTGGATCAGAAAGTTTCTCACGCCAGCCAAGCAGGGTGACTTGGTGCACATTCAGCTCTTTGACAGCTTGGGCAAGAGTCCAATGCTTGTTCTGTTGCCAGATCTTCAACTTCTTAACCCCCCATCCTCAAGCGATTTTTAGCCATTTTAACCCGGCGCCCGGCGCTTAACATGTTGTTAAATACTATATGTTAAAACCAGGCTAATCTTGGTTTTTGTATTGCCTGTAGTAAGAACTATGTACATTTATGTACTGCGGGAAGTTGACCTGGTCGACCATGATTGAGAACTACTCGAATGGATGCAGAACTACTCGAATCGATACAGAACTACTCGAGTGATTCAGAACTACTTGAATGGATGCAGAACTACTCGAACAGATTCAGAACAACTCGAATGCATTCAGAACTACTCGAAGCTATTCATAACTACTCGAATGCAGAACTACTCGAATGGATTCAGAACTACTCGAAGGGATTCAGTGGGTTTACGCTTGGTAATACAATTTTCTACTTCTCGATCTATCTTTCCACACTGTTGTAAGAAGCATACTGAATTGCTTTCACGACTATTTTTGCAGTTTCTCCTCTCAGATCAGCCCAGAACGGCAAAAGATGATACATTCTACTACAATAGAATTTTGGTCTCATCGGGGGCTGGGTCCTCAATCTGATCTACTGCTACCCCCGCTCGGTAAGCAACTATCAGATCCTTAAACGCTCCGTCGCGGTGAAGACAACGAAGCTGCTTTAACAAACCCGACCCGATCTTGCGCTTGATTCCTCGTGACTGCAAGAATACGGAGTCTGCATAACTACTGCACATTGGATCCAACTTAAAACCGCGAGACAGGAACAGCTTCATGGACGCAACGATCTGCTTTGACTGGGACTTGTACTGCCGATCATCGCACGCATCCTACAGCCGTGGGGTCTTCGTGTACCACTCGAACCAGACCGCGGTAGCATATTATGGAGAGGATTTTCTTTGGGTTTCTTGCAAATAGATCCGGACGTGTCCGCGGGAGGCACTGCGTCATTGATGAAATCGCTTTCCGATACCGCAGTAGATATATGAGTTTGATGAATGTTTCTCTAGCCTTGCGAGCCGCGATGAAAGCTCCCGGTTAGCTTCCAACAGCTGTGATATGACTGTGTTTTGGTGGTTTATCAGTTGAATTTCACGTGTAAACGGTTCTTTCTCATCTTCAACGGGTTGGTTCGACTTCTGCTTAATTTTGATGCTCCACGAAAGTAGTTCAGGCATCGACACACCCTGCGCGAAAAGACACGTCCGAATCCGATACGCAAACGGACTCGTAGGGTACCTCTCATTGGTCTCATGGAAGTGTTTGATCAAAATAGCCGTCAGCAAATCTGTGACTTGACTGTCAATATTCGATGACGAATCGTCAAAGTGTCTGCCTGTAGAAAAAGTTCACAACCGAGATGACGAATCTTGGTTCTAGTGTGGCGGAGTCAAAAAGTGCAAGAGTCGGAATACAGAGGTTTTCCGTGGACTTCCAGTCTCTGAGAACCTTAGATACTTTCATGTCTTCACTCGTCGTGTTAAATACGTATGCGAACGCCTTGTTCGTTGCAGTCATGTTCCTGTTGCCGCCATCGAAGATCCACTGGGCGCTTAATGTAGCGTCTCCATTTGCATGCTGAGCATCCCCACGCCTGAAAGAGTGCGACGAGAGATTCGATGTAATATCAGCTTTTGACTGTTGAGAGGACGCTGTCTTGAAAACTATGTTTACATATCCCAGTAACTTGATCGGAGCAGGGCCTTGTCTTGCCGAGGTCGACAACTCAATATTGTCCGCTTCATCTTCATCTTCACAATTGAGCAGATCTTCTATTAGCGAGATGTCGTTTTCCATCGTCGTAGGCGCATCGTCATCGTTCTCAAATAGTTGCTGGACACTGAGCACCGACAAAATCGGAAACGATTGCATAGCTAAAGCCATTGCAAGGACATGAATCTGGCACGAAACAAACGAGGACTTGTCGGGGTATAGTGATAGACCTTGCTCTTCTGACGTTTTCGTGCGGATGAGCCTCATGAACAGCACATTGTCGGAAGCCACAGAGCGATTGCACTTCTGGATGAACGCGAGGTCCGACGCCCGACCAAACGCATACCACATGATAGCAAGAAGTGCAGCATGTTGGTATTCCTTTTCATTTGTAGCGTCGTAGTACAGACCATCGATGAGTGACCGCAGGTCCGTGTTGGTACAGGCAGAAGCCTTGTTTACCAGGTCCACTTGTTGACGCTTCAGGCAGTGCCGCTCCAAAATTCGGCCCATTTTAAAAAGCTTCTGCTCGATGACCGAGGATGTTGGGGGAAATCCTCCAGCCACCAGTTTTTTACGTTCTGGTAGTAGCTCATGACCGTGTTCCGCTACCACAGTTCGCCACCTTTGCCAGACGAGAAGGTCAGACACATAGCAAAGCGGTCCATGAGCTTCGCGAAAACGGCACCGCGGCTGTCAGCATGAAGTGTAGCTCTGATGAACTCGATGTTAGTGTTCTTTGAAGTCAAGAATGTCTTGAATATGTTGATAGCTGTAGAGAGCGCGCGCTTTGTCTTCTTGGGTGCTAGATCTTGAAGGCTCATTCTTTCTTTCAGTCAAATGTCGGCAAGACGTCGGTTGGTTGCTGGATATTCGGTTGATACGCGAATGATTTACTTTTAGTATTCCTCTCAGCATGTCCTCGTGCAGTGGCCGACAAGATATGTCGGCCATTCATTTCTTTGGGGCTTAACCTAACCCTAATTGCCTGATTGGATAAAACTCTGTTGGTGTCGTCACAATTTGCGTAGTATAAAACAGCACAAATCAAGGCTGTCGGCAGAATAGCGATATTTTTACATATCAGAGCTCGCAAATCGGTGCCCAAAGTCGGGTAATACATGTACCCACCCGTACCTGTGTGTCTCATAGGTGGGTATGGGTACCCGAGTTGGTTATATTGGTGGTGGGTGGGTGTGGGTGGCCCGATCAAGTGTGGTGGAAGCCATGAATAGAAATTATATCCGTAAATGCTACCGGTAGTTGAAACCTACCGGTATTTAAACAGGCATGGGTGTTGTTGAGGACAGAATTACGTGAATTCGAGTGGACTCTTGCCTAAAATACGTGAATTTATTTCTGTCGCTGAAAATGGGTCGTGGTCTCTTGTGTATTGGTGATGTATGGTGAGTAACGGATACCCGAATTATCCATGTCAGATTGGCGGGTCGGGTATGGGAATCCGGTTTGGATTGTAGGACTGGGTGGGTAGTCCATTAATTTACGATTGCGACCTCTGGTCCATACCTCCACAGGTATTCCCAGTAAAAAGCTGAAGCTGTCGCGTGATGCTATCGGTTTTCGGTAAGTTTATTTTAAACTACTTCGAAGTATTTTTATACTTTAAAGTATTAAAAATCTGTTTAAAACAGATTTTATTATCTCGCGGTGACCCTAACAACCCCGCGAATTCTGCCCTTATCTTCGGTTTTGTTATCGGTAGTGATATCCCTTTTGGGTCAACCGCTGCGCAGGTACGCAACTCGCAAATCCTGTTTTGGGGCCGTATTTTTAAAAAATCTGTTTTGGGGTCGTATCAAAAGAAGTGTTAGTTCAAATCATACCACCTTTCGCAAAATATCCGCAATGCATCCAGTAGCCAAGTGTATAGTAACAGTATGTAATATTGTTGCTCTGGCCAACAACTAAGGGCGATGACAGTAGTATCAGGACGACAGCGGCCGCAGGATGGCAGCAGCGACAGGACGGTGACAGCAGGAAGATGCGGGGCACTTGCGGCACCGTGACTAGCTGGCCGACCCGCTAGAAGGTCGTAGTCACCTGGCTGCAGACGATCGCGTGCCCGCAAGGCCGTACGGAGGAGGGATGGTACCGACTGTGGGGAAGAACCGAAGGCGAGGCGATATGGACGACAAATGAACGGCTGTCCGAAAACAGCGAGCAGTCAACCAACGGAGATAGGACGGTGTAGGAACAGAGAAAGCAGCTTAGTTTTCAAGAGAGTCACAAGAAGCGTCGCCGTAATACAAACTACTCTCTCCTGTTTGTCGTTCCTGAGAAGGACGTGAAGCCCTCACTACAAAGCACAGACATAGCTGACAGAGTAAGTCCAAAGCGTGAGCAGTGTTATATAGGTAGACGAACCCCGTGGTCGTGAGCGGGCTTGGCAGCCCGCCACCAGATCAAGAGAGGAATCTGAATTCCGCGAGTACATTAACCCCGCCTACGGAATGGTTTCAGCAACGGTAGGATTGTAAAGTATTAAGAGCTTCCGGCCACGTAATCACTATGCGAAAATTATAGACAGGCCTCCACCAATTTTATTTGAGATTGATGTCCTGTCTGCAAGCCTGTAACGAACCGAAGATGAACCTGTGTTCGCTGCTTTTCGAGCGAACCGGTAAAACCCCATGATCCAGGTTCTTAAATTTTTAAGCTTGTAGTTGCCTTGCAGGGTCTGATACAGGAGACGGATTCGCTGGCAATTTTTGCGTTGTTGCCGATGCCAAGAGTCGGATAACTTCTTCATCTCTTGTCCGCTTATGTGTGTCTTCCGAAGATGTATTATTTGAAGTAATTCCATGCACTTCTTTCAAATGTTTCGTTGCGCGCGAAGTCTTCCCACCATACATCACCTGGATAGCTTCAATATCTCGACAAATATGCGCAGCACGACAAATACAGACATGGACAAATGGATCATTCATCGGTTGAACGCGTACACACCATCTGAATATAAAAGAGCGTTCGTTGGGTGTAGGTGGTGTAACCACGAATCCTGGTATGGGACGATAACTTTCAACCGCCCTCGCCACCTCAGCGGGGACCTCATCTGTTGTGGTCGAGACTGTCGATCCCCCAGCGACTGCCGAGTTGTACTGATATGTGTGAATCCACCACCGCCTTGGGCAGGAGTGACGGTGGAAACACACTCCAAGCCAGCATGTTGCTCGCTGGCTGAAGTAGGCAGTTCATATCGTGGACGCTGAGAGCGGGGGTTCATCTGTGAGTACCATTTGATCCGGGGAAAGCTCGTACATCGCCGTAAAAGTAGCCGAGAAAGTAGTCGTTGAGCCAACGTTGTTGAAGAAGCCGGTGTACTGCTCGCTGATGATGCTTCAGTAGACCGTTGATGCGCACTAAACTGGAGGTGCATGTTTCTAAATCCAAACGCACATCTCGAAGGTGAGTCATCGCATCAAGTAGGTCTAGCGTGTAAAAGACAAACCTTGTCAGCGGATGTACGGGTGAAGGAGAGGACGAGATAGTACTTGATGACGAGGAAGCCGATTCGAAACTAAGCTTTCACGCTGAAGTTGACGCCAAACTTGCCATCGATTGTATCTTCTGGGTCGTGCGGCTTTTGTGAAGGGAAATACTGCTAATTCAGCCAATCAGAGCGCAAGTAGATGAAGTTTTGCGAGAAAATCCAGACCGGCTATGCTTCCCACCCTGTAACGTGCCAGGACTTATCTCAAGCTTCAAGACAGATGCCCAATGGCAATGTTCATCGACTTGTGGATATACATATCTAGACTACACGCACAGGCAAGCCTGTAAAACGAAGCTAGACAAACCGAACCACGGTACTCTGTTTTTTGGCTCACGGTTACTTTTACCTTTTTGACCGAAGACGATTTACCGGTTTTTCGACTTCGGGCAAAAACCCTTGCGAAGCAATACTCAATGTTCAGGTTTTTCATGCTGGTTTGCGAGCCTGTTGCTGGGGCACGCACGCTGGGTTATTACTGTATCTTGATGCCCCCGAAACATGATTTCCCCAAAAACATGTCACGTTAGGCATAATCCTTACGTAGTATTATGAAAACAATTGCGTCCAGTGCGAATTATTGGGATTATTTTATAAGTTGAATTGAATCTTGCGTACAGTGGAGTATAGTGTGGCAGTAAGACAGTGTAAAATGTGAGATTTCGAGGGCGTCCTGTGTGCTACTGCTGCATCTCAGTTGTTGCTGTATCATCCCAGATGTTTCCGTAACATCGATACTGTAGAATGTCAGTTCCTGCTGTAGCATCCGACTGGCGAAAGCATCTCACTTTTAATTTTAATATTATCAAATGCCTAAAAACAGCATCAAGCTCCAATCCGACGTCCCTGTCGTGATGTTATGGCTACACAGTACGACCCCTGTCTGATTGTTTGCTCGTGCTCCAGACACGGTTGAAACTGTGACTGGCGCGACTTAGGAAAAGGAGGTAGCGCCGTCAGTGAGCAAACACTTTGTTGGATAGAGACCATGAAGCGAACAGCGCGGAAGTAACGACACCTACTATCGAGCTGGGAGACGAGAGAATGGATGCAAGCTCCCTTGTGGAGATACGGACCACCATTATCATGACTCACCGATCTCGACAGACCAGAAAGGGCTGGAGGCTGTCAAATACATGAAGAACATTCGCATCCGTTATGCGCTAGTCAAAAATCAGCACCAGCGTATCAAAAGACCAGCAGAATGGCGTGTGAAAAGATAGAGAAAGCGCCAGTATCCAGAAGTGTGGGTGCAATAACTTGCAGCTGGACTCAAATCAACCCTGTTAAAAGCGAAACGAATCATTAGTCTGTTGAACTAGCCTAGTGTGAGAGGTCATGTAATAGTTTTGCGTGCTAGCTATCCCGTAAATACTGATCATATCACGAGCGGTCGAGTCTTATACCGTGCACAGAAGGAATGAAATGCATTAATTCCTTGCAAATTGCGTTCCCCAACATTTGAGACTAGATAGACTCGAGCAATAATATTGTCTTGTACGCCTACTGCACCCCGGATGGATGCAACTTGAGTGCTTAATACAGAAACGCTCATCGCACTCGTATAGAAAATCAAAGGTTGTTTGGTACTGGTTGTGTGGGGCTCGAAGGGTACATCACTACCGATGTCGACGACATCGTGAGTGATGGGAGTACTGACTGCGTATCCTTCTCAGGTGGATAACCAGCCCGCAGAAACTTTAAAGAACAGCAGCGAATTCACGCTATAGTAAAACTAAACGTCCGCTGATAACAAGTACGTGTACACGGAGACGATCACTTATAGCTCTATCACCCGCTTTACAAGCTATGCATGCGATCCAAACGCAGCTTTTGTAGAGGCTCAAAATCGGTGGAGCGTCCGTTGTCAAGATGTCAAGATGACCAAGGGCGTCAATACTGGAGCACAAATTTTAGAAGCCAGGGAGGTCAACCTGAGCGTGCGAGAAGTGCTGGATTGGTTCAAGCACCGCTGAAAAGCAAAACGACAGCGACTAGTCGTCGTCACGAAGGCTCGCATGATGACTCAAGCGGACACTGCTGAAAAAGATTTGTAATTTGCACAACTGATTGAGTTGTGTAGCCGATCGATCTGGATTTCCAAAACATCGGATACAGTAACACGATAAATGCTAAAAGAGCAAACTTGTAAATTTGATTGCACTACTCGTTACACGGATATCACGTCATTTAACCACTCGCATTTACACCCTTGGTATTGTCAATTCCGTCAAAAATTTCCAGATTTGAGCGGTTTGCAAACACCTCGACCAATCTCTAATTGGTCAAAATTCGTTGCAGAGCACACGATGAAGGCGGCGGCAACCAAGCAGCACACCCACCATAGCACCGTCTACCTCTACTTGTACAGATACTACACGCCAATAGCGCGCTAAAGTCTAAAGCAAGACTGTGAAAACATGGAAATTGGATCAACAAGTTTGAAAACACCGTTTAACATGGTTGGGGCCCGTGACTAGCGTACACAGAGTTAGCGTAGGAAGCGACAGGTAAATTTGACTCTGGGAATAATTGACGGAGTCAAGTGTCGACACCGTCCAGCCATTAGATATACTTAGTCTTGGCTGTTTTGCTGTATATGGTCCTCACTTGACACTTACTAACATGAACTTTACAGTAAGTTTCATGTAATAGTGTATATAAGGTATGAGAGTTTGTGATTACCCTTGTAACCAATGCACAAAGCGGTAAACAATACCAGGCTGCGAGGAATGCGGCTGTTCAAAGCCGCCTAGCGGATTAACCACTTGTACAGCCGAAGCGTACGCTACCACCAAAACCTAGTCCAGGAATGTTGTTTTCGAGCAGGAAACTATTCAGTTTGCATAGTTCCGAGTCTCTGAAAACAATTATGGGGAGGTTACAGAACGTCTAGATTTTACCTTCATTTGCGGCCACTGACATGTTTACGATTTTTACTATACACTTACTGTAAAAACCACGTACAGTTAGCTATGCTGTAAGCGTACACGTCCCACCCTAGATATACTGTAAACAGTGATTGGCCATCGCGCGGCGCGATGGAACCTGTGTGACGGTAGCTCGTCACATCATTCCCCACTAAAGATGAGAAACTGGGTCAGTTGGGAATTGGAGACTTGAAGTCGATGAAGGCCGAAAACGCCGACATTACCACGATCGTGGAGCTATACCAGAAGTGACCATTGAACGACTGCAGTGGATTCGTGGATGGGCGCAACGACGAAGCCATGAAGGACATCTTCAAGCGCTGGAGGTCGACGCGTGGGAAGGAAGTCACGGTTATGCGCACCGTGACAAAGCAGTCTCTCGACGCAGCTTGGACGGCGTTCGTCAAGCGCTAGAACGTCGAAGGCACGGATGCTTTCGAAGAAATACTAAGGCTCGCGAGCGAGATCACGAGCGGCTGTCGGTTGGCGCGTTGGCAACTCGGATCAGTCAGCTCTCGCACGACCGAGGACTCCGGTGCTGCTTAGCGTACGTTGAAGATGATTGCATCCCTTGTCGACCCGACGCTGCCTCTTGGCAGCGTATCGCTGATTAAGTTCCCATAACTGAGGCGTGATCGGACGTTTTCGCAGAGCCTTGGATGAGGATAAACGCGGCGGGCGGCCGCGCCCTCGCTCAGCTCTGTCCGTTTCTACCGGAGCGAGGCGTGCCTTGTACGCCGCCACGACGTCAGGAACGTCCTGTTGAAGAGTTTACGTGGTTTCAAACTATCTGGCATCGGACCGAGCCAGCGCACCAAGTAGCGACGATCCGGAGGGACAGTCACGCCGCGGCGGCGACCGCCGAGGCCCGTACACAAGGACCGAGGGGCAGCTTGGGATCTTCGTGATCGAGGATTTGGTCGAAGATATGACGAACGTGACCCGTGCTCTCCATGAGAGAAGGTCGCGCGTGAATGGAGCGCGACCGCTTTAATGATGCTGAGGACTACCTGCGTCGTGGTCGGGACGCTCGTCGTGTGGATTATCCGGAACGGGAGATGCAGGAGCTAAGACGTCGCTTGCCGCGTCGGAGCGAGCCCTGAGAGGGACCGGGGACTGGGGCGCTGATGATCGTCCGCGTCGCTGGGGATAGTCACTGCGTGATATCGTCGGAGTTGGATGATGTAGAAGGTTGGATGTAGACGTAGGGCCGTAGGAAGTGCAGCGTATAGGCGTCTTATAAAACCTTCGTCACGTTAAATGGTCCAATGTGTATTGGCGAGAGAATTTTATTGCGCCCAAATTCGTCACCGCAGTAGAAGTGATACCGACCGTGGATAACAACACACGGTCACCAACATAAAAAACCTTGGCGATGTTCTTGCGGCATCGACGATCTGCGTTCTCTTTTGGCGATCGACGGTAGACGCGATCGCTCCGCACGCAGCGAACAATGGATTCGCACTGTTGGAGAAACTCGGTAACATCGGCGACATCACTCGGTTGTGTTGCAGAAACAGGATCGAAGTTTCCTTGGATCAACTCGGCCGAAGGCGCCGCGTCGAACTCGCCTTGGAGCGCAATAGCGCGACGCCGCAGTCGTGGATGAATCAGCGTCCAGGAAGTTCAAACAGCTACGAGTTCTGACGCCGCCCTCGTGGCGGAGCGCGTGCGTACTCCGTGCACTGCCGACTTATTCGCGGATCGCATCGACACGGCGTTAAGGCGCTTGCGCCGTGGGAACTCGAGAGCGAATTTGTCGCTGTGGGCGCAGACGCTTCTGCGCCACCTTCACCGCTCTCGCGTGTTACGGTTGAGCGCTCCAACCCAAGGAGTGCTGGAACTCGTGGGTGTCGGCCGTTGTCCACAAAGAATGGCGTGAGCCCCGTTGAAGCGTGGACAGCGTTGTTGAACGCGAATTCGGCCATGGCTAGGAAAGTTCTCCATCACTTGAACGATGTGGCGTAACTGCGCAACACGTCCTCAAGCACGCGGTAGGCGCGCTCGGTTTGGCCGTCCGTCTCCGGACGGTCTGCAGTGGACATCTGCAGTCTCGCGCCGAGAAGCTTGAACATGTCCTGAATCTGTGAAGCGGGGGCCTCGGTCGGACACGATCGAGGTCGGGATGCCATGGTGTCGGTACACTATGTCGACGTGATCGTCGCAGTCTGGACCGCGGTGATGGTGGATGCCACGGGAGCAAGATGCACCATCTTGCTGAATCTCTCGACTAAATCCACGGCACCCATACGACCTTGGTTGTCTCGAGGAAATCCGAAGACAAAGTCCATGCTCACCGAGTGCCATGCATCTTAGGTCGGAGCGGGGCTTGCTTCGACGGAGCTGGATTGACACGTTGGCACTCTTCGCAAGAGCGTACCCATTTCCTGACCCACTTGTACATATGAGTCCAATATAAATACTTCAAGAGCGCCGCGAATGTCTTCTCGCGCCCGAGATGGCTGCCACGGGGCGAGTCGTGAAATTCGTGACTCAGGCGAGTGCGGGGTCGTCGTCAAGTGGGACGACGACACCGGTTTTGGCAGGGCTGGAGAACCCACTTTCACTGCACAACCGCCTTGAGCATGCCAGTGAAGCCAACCAATTCTCCATTTACCACTGCGTTCCATCTCGAATTGAGATGGGCGTAGCGTACAGCAATTGTGTTAGCAGGGGTGCAAATTGGGCAAAGGCCCGAGACTTGCCGCGAACGACCACCTTGTCCTGCCATACGTGCTGGAGGTTCAACAAGCCCCTCCATATACCACGCCGTGGCTCTGAAGTATGAACTCTTTCATATCGCCATTTTCGTTGGCACCTCTGAAGCACGAACTCCTTTCTATCGCCATTTTCGTGTGCCCACTGCTGTCAAAGTTCCGGGCGGCGAGCCCAAACGTTGAGTTGCAGTAGTCTTGGAGGCATGTTTGGGTGCCCTTGCATACGCCACACGAATTGAAGCCCTTCTTAACATTGTTGACCATATTATTAATCGAGGCCTTGAAGCGGTGACACGGCTCCTCCAGGCACTTCCATTGAATCGATGGCCTGATCGTGCCGGTGAACTCTGATATTTCTCTATTCGCTTCGCCATCCCAGGTAGGGGTATCGCACATCCATCGTCGTGAACTCCAACGATCCCGGGCAAACGACTTGGTTGAAGTCGCAACTAGGTTCGAAATGACTGCTGGCTGCCGGGCAGTTCTATGCGTGTCCTTTGTTTCAAATTCACTTGAATCAACTTCTCCACTGTACCACTTCCACGAAATTCTCCATGCGCGTCCTTGGTCACCAAATCACTCGAATCAACACCTTCACAATCACTACTTCCACGAGAATCACCGCCGCTGGTTGAAACAGCTCTTCCTGACATCACTTCAACTCGCTGGGATTTTCCAGCCGGTTAAGGCGAGGTGCAGTCGCTCTTACGCTTTCCTCTCGCAGAGTCGGTTTCAACGACCCCGTATCCCTGTCCTAGTGTTCTCCTGTCGTCTGAACTCGTTCCTTGTGCTGCAGAGGTCGATGATCTTGTGACTACGGCTGCGCCGATGTTCTTCATGGCAATTTAAAATGTGCCCACAAACTGCGAGCTGACTACAACGAAACACACTTTTGTGGATGCTCATTCCATTGAAAAGGAACATGCGTGACAACCCCTCTTCCACTTCAACATGATATATTAAATATCAATTAGGGTAGCGACAACATTCAACACTGCTCAGCAATTAACAATCAATTCCGCGTACCTTCCTACTTTAGTGTTGAAGCTGGTCCTTACCGTCTTGTCGAACTTGTCACTCTTGAAGTAGATTCGCTTTCGTTTTACCGAGAGGCAAATGCACCACCAACTAGCAGCTACGGTGTAGCTGCTAGTGGTGGTGCATTTGCCTCTCGGTCACGATCTAGTCCGGTACTTGCTTGTACTGAACCTTGGGACGTTCCGCGCTAGAACCTCCCGACGTGCCTCAGCTGCTGGTAGTACTCAATCGCCGCTTGCTCTCCCAGAGCAGAAGGAAATTACATCATATAACACATAGGACAACCAACACTAGTGGCGCATGCATTCATACGGCGTCATTCATCACTACGGTCAAGACCACAGTCGGGTTCTGCGTACCTAGAGACGGCTTAGATCGTGGAGATCTGGGTGATCTCCACGCGATCAGTGGGTGACTGCGTTGGCTGCCCCAACCAGAGCTTGTGCGTGCTGAGCGCGGCCCGTCAGCTGGACCTTGCCGTATCAGACATGAAACAGCGTCTGGTGGGCGTCAAGCAGAAGCTGGTGGTGCTCGGGAAAGGCATGCGTGGGAAAAGCAACGTTCACCTTGCCTTCCCGCTGGCCGACCAGGGATTCCAGGTGGAGCTTCTAGGCGTGGACATCACTGGCCACAATGCTGCGCATGCTCGGATCGCTTGTGCATACGCGCAAATGACACCTGACCACCCACCCAAAGAAAACGCTTACATGCGCGTTCTTCATCAACTGACAAGCCTTCGACACCGCCTACATGCAGTCAAGACGTTGTAGGCCAGTTGTTTCTGGTATAGAGGCTTTCTGCCAAAAAAACTCCGTTTTAAGGTCCCACGTAGGAGGAGAGCCCTTACGATAGATCGACGCTTGAGGTAAGTGTCGTGTGCAAGTCCTCCGTCGGTTCCGAGACATAATTAAGTGTTTGGGTCGACGCGATCCACCCCTCCCAAGGGTAAGTCTCATGTGGAACTGTCGGGATAGAATTTCTGGGATGATTACCCACCTGGAGGTTCTGTCCAATGGGCGTTCGGCGGATGGCAAATGGGATTATTCCCTGGGCACAAACGTTCTCGATTGGCTAGAGACCCTACTTTATTGCAAAAATGCATACAAAAATCAAGATAGCTGGACAAAGGCAAAACAATTCCATAAGATAATCTACAGATTTTAGTGACATCTTCAAACATTTGGTTACAATCTCTCCCGAGCCCACGTGGTATCCGAAATTTTTGGTAGCTCTCCCACAAATGCTGAGGCAATTCTTCAGACGTGCAACAAGAGCTCACTTTCCAACTTGCCGTGTCAGTACCGATGCCAGCAATTTTAACTTGCCCCCTGATAATCAAGAACGGCGAACCTCTCACTTCATACCGAACAAGACCGACCCGGTAGACTTTCTTTTTGAGGTCGGGATTTCCAGCGCTCAAGGCTCAAGTCGCGACAGAATTTCTTCGGAAACTACCGGACGAGTGGCAAGAGAATTCCAGCGTTTTCCTCAAGCCTTCGAAGCATGCACCCCAACGCGATTTTCTAGTGCTGGATGTGGAAAATTACGATAGCCGAATTTCAAGGGCCTGGAACCTCGCTCGGCTTCGCCTGTACGGTCAGTCTGACGTTGTTTTGATGCTCTTTGTGTATGTTCCAAAGGCAGCAGATCCACGCACGAACACGATTCGGAGGGCGATAGAGAATCGAATCAAGAACAAGCTCCTCGCGTGCAGCACTTTTGGATGAGCGCAATATTCAAAGTGGGCCAGCTTCGCAACTCTACATGGCGACAATGCAAGCGCGGCTTCCTGTTGATGCCCCGCTACAAGTTCTGGATAATGCAGCTGTTCTTCAACTTCAAAACATCGATCAACTTTCACAAGAGATGCCAGCCAATCAGCAGGCTGATGAAGCAAATATTGACTCAAACTTTAGATTCATCAGAGTCACGGTCCAAGGTTACGTTCTCCAAGCAAATGTTCATGTCGGCGACCTGCAAGGGGTGCTTAGGTTACCATCGTACAACCTGCGACCTCCATTTCGAGATCCGGTGAATTTCGAGACGCCAGCACCGCCTGAAGAGATGGAAGATGTCGACCACATTTAACAAGACAATGTTTAAAGACGAGAAAGTTCACAAAGCACACAATACATGAAATTCATTGACAATCACTGATTTTAATGGTAAGTTTGTGTCCTTTGTATCCACAGTGTCGATATAAAATTTCCCCCACTTCTTCATTTTGCCTAGTGCAAAAGTACATCGCGGTTTCGAGCATAGCCAGCGCATTTTCACGAAAAGCCATGTTAGCGTGATGCTGTATCCATCGTTTCAACAACGAAAATCCGACTTCAATCGGATTTAAGTCCGGTGAGTATGGTGGCAAAAACAAAAGCGCCCCAGTACCGTGAATCAGTTCTTGGAACTCCTTGTACATGTGAATTTTGACGTTGTCTAAAACAACAATCGACCTCGGCAGAGACCAGGGGTTGAGATACGGTAAAAGCTTCGACTTGAACGTTTCGTGAAAATTCATTCTGGTGAAAATGTCCTCAGTTGTGCCCCAGGCAAAAATCCTTGAACGTCAAAAGCGGCAAACACTGATACCCGCTTGCCTCTAGAAAATGGTATGGACCCAATTGCAGGAGTGCCTCGAGCAGACCATTCATGTTTCCGAAGTGACGATCTTTAAAATAACGACACCAAGAGCTAGTTAATACAAATGTTTCCGTTTAACAGCAAATTGTACGTTTTACCTTCCATCTTTAGACGTTTCATCGACAAAAACAAGTTGATCCGGACCGCTTTAAAATGGTACTAGCCGATTGACGTACTCCTGTCGATCCTTTGGCATACTTTCGCGAGCACGTTTTATCAGAACCTTCGTGATAATGCTAAATCGAATCGTAAGGCGCAGCAAATTGTTGAGTCAGAGCAGCAATAGCGTGTCAAAAATTTCTCTTTGAGTGCCTCTCGTAGTTCTTGAAAATTGAAACACGGGTGTAGTTGCACATATTCGCGAACAAAGTGTTGCACATCAAGTGGCCACTTTGACGACCGTTCCGTAGCCAAATTTCCTAGTTGCTTCCCGTCGTCTTGAAAAGATGGCACCAACGGCGAAGACTTCGGGCAGAAACTCAAAGTAACTCTGACACAACAGTAATTTCAATGTTATACACTACACGTACTGTAAAACAATGCCGCGCCAGTGAATATCAGTTGAGTAACCCATAGTCGCTTTGATAATACTAGTGGTAACCTCACGAAGGACGAAGTGGCCTGTGAATTGTGACCATTCGGTCTTTATATCCTAAAAAGGTACTCTTTAGCTCAAATCGGAAGCCTTTCGTAAGACTTTCTTTTCCTACATTCACTGGATGATATATCAGCTTTGTATGTAATTGGTTGAAGTACCTTGATTGAATATAAGGACTAAAGGATAGGATCTGATTGGCGACTAAGGGATTTGGCCAGTTTAGTAGAACGACCAAATTAGTAAAATTTAGGAATGAACGAATCACCAGTCACATTTTAGCTTTGGTGAGAAATTAATTTGAGATCGGCCAAAAGGAAGCCAAATCATATGGTATGCTGATACAAACATCTAACGGAAATTCCCGATTAATACCCTCTACCCAAATAGTACCCTCTCAGAGTAACCCGAGGGTAACCCGATAGTAACCCTACAGTAACTCACGTACCCTACCCTGCTCTGATGACCAGTCATCTTGTTACACCTCACTTCACTATAGAACGCAGCCCCAGCCATTCACTAGCGCTGTGTGCACACGTTCGCAGCACCCAACACCGCCTTATTCGGCAAAATGCCATCAAGAATCCCGTCAGCAACTGGCACATGCAGCAGGTTCTCCGCTGAATCGAGAACGAAGGCGGCTAAGTTCCTACCCGAGCCATCAGGCACTTCCGTGCGCAGGGTTTGAAGCTGGATGGTGGCAGCGTGCGACGGTGGTGGCGCGACCGCGAGAAGCTGCTAGCAGCAGACCCAAGCATGCGCCGCTTCCAGGTGGTGATCGGCGTCCCCTTTCGGCTGCCATGGAGGACGCCCTGTACGACGAGATTATCGCCAAGCGGCTACTGAAGGAAAGGGTTACGCGCGCCTGGATTAGTCACATGGACAGGGTGATATATGCCTCTCACCACGATGACCACGCTGTGTTTGGTGGCTTTGCAGCCTCCCACACTGGATCACCGGCTTCATGCGCCGCTATGGCCTCTCCTTGCGGCGACGCACGAACCTTACCACCCTGACGGACGATACGCTCGTGGAGCGCGTGGTTTCCTTCATGAAGTTCCTACGCAGCGCTGTCCCTGCCATGGACTTGAACCGCACCATCCTGATGGATGAAACGGCCGTGTACTTAGAAGATGCGCGCAATCAGACACTGGACATAACCGGCAGCCGCCACGTTGTGGTACGCTCCACGGGGTTTTCGTCCATGTGCATTATGGAGGTGCTGGCTGTATCGGCCACGGGCAGAACACTTCCACCTCTTTTGATTTGGAAAGGCAAAGCCTCACCCACTTTTGATAAACTTGGTGGAGTGTACGTGGCCCATCAGCCGCGCACATGGGTTGACAGCACGTTGCTCAAGCACTGGATTGATCTGGCTTTTCCGCTGGTCGACATGCGCGAAGGAAAGCATCTGATTTGTGATTCGATGCGCGCACACATCTCCAAGGATGTGAAAGAGAAATGCGCGACTCGCAAGATCAACATGTGCGTCATTCCTAAAGGCATCACGCCCTATCTACAAGCAGGCGATATTGGTATCTAGAAGACGTTCAAGGATCTACTCTACATGGAGAGCAACGCCTGGAAGGAGAGCGACAAGGTCGAGTACACTCGCTTCGGCAACCCGCGCATGCCGGCGGTGGCTGTGATTTGTGAGTGGGTTAGGAAGGCATGGCGCCATACTGATAGCAACACTGTCATTAACTCAATCTATGTTGCTGGGTTTGCAGACAGCTATTGGACTGGCACGTTGCGAAGCACGACGTGTATGGTGAGCAATTATGTACAGGCTGGGAAGCCGCTGACGAGGACCACGAGGATATGGGCAACTTTAACCTGGACGAGCTGCACGACACTCTTGATGATACTGCCCTGATCGACGAATAAGTTGCTAAGGTAGCGGTGTAATCTTTTGGTAATACAGAGTAACCTTTCGAGATTTTGTGAGGGTACCGTTAAATAGTGCCTGGGGTATTATTCCGTAATTTCCGTTATATTGAAGCTCTACTAAACTGATCGAGCCTCAAATAAGATGCATCTGCCCCCGGAACCGAAAAGACGATCCCTCTTGCAGTGAAAAAGCTACAATTACTTTAGTTAAATTATCCAGAGGTCCAGCTTCGTTTTGACGGCTGTTTCAGTAAAAACGGATAAACGGTTGGCGAGATATCGAGTTTTGGATCAACCCACCGTAAAAATACTACTAAACTGGCCAAATCCCTTAAGAGGTCATTGATGAGGACCATTGACCGCCAACAAAGAAAGAATCCAACGAGCTTCATGATTAGCCAAGGGATGTGAAGGGCGAGGTGGCCATGTGATGCCACCTCATTCCCAATACTTACGGCAAACACAAACAATGCAACATTTCAAGTACGCAACCATGGTGGCCGATGCAAAGTTTGGAGGCGCCTTGGAGAAGTTTAACGGCAAGTCCTACATGATGTGGAAGAACGATCTTCTCACACAGGTGAAGCAGGTCGACCAAGACTACCACTGCAAACACCTGGAAGAGAGCCATCCTGAGGCAAAGGTGCTCATGGCGAGTTTCTTGGGGGACAATCCAGAAAGGCCACCTTCCCTCAGTGACGAAAGGTCTGCCAAAGAGACGTTCGCCATGAGGTGGAAGATGATGCACTGGTTGTGGGGACGGGGAGATCTGCTGAACCAAGTTCTGCCAAACTTCTTCCTGTTATGCTGCCTGATGTCGTTTCCATGTCGGACCCGAGAAATGTCATTAGACAGTTCGAGAAGGACTTTGGTCAAGGCGATGCGTCGGGTCTGATTGAGCTAACCCGCGCGTGGTCTAAGCGGACCCGCAGCCCTATGCGCGACCTAAGAACTCTGTTTGCGCAACTCAAGAAGGCATGCAACGAGATCAACCGCAAAACACGCAAGATACTTGGTCAGGAGATGGTGACCGAGTCTTGGCTGTGCGTGGAGGTTTTGTCGCAACTCCCTGGAGAGCTATGGGCCTCGTCAATTTCCATGAAGAGAGAAGACTTCACGGTTGACCACGTCGGGTGTGCCCTGCACCGGATGTTTGGTGATAAATCCAAAACAGATATTGGCTTGATGGATAAAAGCCAGATAATATCTGTCAACAATGTGAGAGCAAAATAAGAACAGAAACGAAAGACGGGCGGTAGTACTGATGCCAAGAGCTGATTCTACTGCTTTGAAGGAGGACACTTCAAAGTTGATTAAGGTTTTTTCATAGGCGACCAATACCCAGTTCAAGTGTATTGTAGGACAACGGGGCATACTTTTGATTGTCAAGAAGTTTCAAAGGCGGTGGTTACACTTGGTATTTGGCAGAAGCGGTTGTACAGCCGCTTTGGAGTGATTTCGTAGGACACGACTACTACGAGATTTGGAGCGATATCATTCGCTAAAACTCTGCCTCCTGGGCGAGCTCTGCTCTCCTCCGTATCGATGGAGTCGACGTATCGGAGCCCGGCGACCGCTCTCCCTCCCGTTGATAGCGACCAAGCGCGCACCGCATGTGTGTCTGAGTCGACTCGATCGTCGTACCAGAGCTATCTGAGGGGTATCCGTGCATGGCTCATCAAGAACCAGTCCGACGCAGAGCGATTTTTGACGACGATGGCGCCATTAGTCTTGATTCTTTTACTCCAGAGCTCTTCGAGCAGTTCATTTTATCGCGTTTCAACGTTCCTGTGAAGCCACTGAAGGTGACAACACTCGAGGGGTACCGCAGCGCCATAAAGTACCTCTACAGGCTCAAACGCTTGCCGCTACCAGCTGAGTACGGTGTGGATTTAAAGACTTTTTTGTGGCCTCGGACGCATTGAGGCAGACCGCCAGCAGTCTGGCAAAACAAAGCAGACCGGCAAAGCAGCTCTTACATATTGTACGACAATCTGTGCAAGGCCACATTTGATTTGGATGACGGCGGGTTCTCCCACCTCTTTCTCACAACGCAGTGGAATCTCATGTGCCGATCAAAATCTGTCGAGACAATTGATACTTCGCATTTCTATGGCGTCGATGACAGCGTGGGAATCGTACTACATAAAACGAAGACAAACCAAGACGGTCGTGGCCCAAAAGACCCACGCCATGTATACGGCAACCCTCTATCACCCCACACCTGCTGGATCACGCATTGGTGTGTATCTAGCATGCAACCCGTCGCAACCGACTGGCCAGCTTTTCCCTGGCTCAACCCAGAAGATACGGTACGGAAAATCACTGCAACGCGCGATCAAACATGCTTCTCAAGCATCGCTGTACGGAACACATTCTGTCAGCAAGGGGTTGCAACTTTTGCCTGCAGCGGTAGCACGGGCAGCCCGTCAATTGTTAGCGTTTGCCTGCGGTGTGGGTGGTCGCTCGGCGGCGTTCAGGACCGGTACTATCGCTATGAAGCTGCCGTAGACCAGTTTCTCGGTCGTGTGGTGGCTGGTTTGCCTTTAAACACCAGTGACTTTGCGTTATTGCCGCCGTATTTCGACAGCCCTCACGATTCTGCTATACAAGAATGCATCGGCCTTGTTTTCCCTCCATGTCCTTAGATCTTCAGCTGCGCCCAATACTCGAGCTGTGCTTGGCTTCACTACTGTACCACGCAGACTATCTTACTCGTGTATTCCCTCCGACCCACGCTTTGATGTCGACGTATTTGTTTCGCTGTGACGAGCAATTGTCGCGACTGCGCAGTCACATCAAAACACATGAATCAACGCGGCTTCGGGCGACAGAAATTCCGCCCTATGTTGCTCTTTATCAAAAGCAAGACTTGACCCATGCAGCGGTGGATAGACTGCCAGATTTGATCATCGATGGTGTCTCAAATCTCATCGAGGAGAATGCTGCAGACACAGGAACAATGACGCGCAGCGCAATGATCGATACTTTGCGTACCGTGCTCACTGAAAGCGGTATATTACCAGTAGAGCATCCACCTCCTCCTCGTCCTGCGGCTCCCGAAGCTTCGGCGCTGCATGTGTGGGGTGGCAAATTACACCTACTACCAGAGGATTTCGACTTTCCGAGCATAGATCTGCTTGGTGCTTGGCGGCTGTGGTGGTTGGTAATCCATCGCGCAGCTACCCACCATTTCGTTCTATCAGTACGCATGATCTATCTATCAACACGATCAAAGAAGAAGACGTACTCCGAGTGGAATCGAATGATGACAATGCTCTGCCAACATATTGAAGAAGCGCGTGGAGAGGCACTTCCCCTGACATGAGCGAGTCGACAGCGCTCGCTGCTTTTAAGGATGCCGTGGCGCACCTGCCGTGGGGCGAGAGTAAGCGTTCACGTCGCTGGTCTCAAATCAAAATCACCACAGCATTGTGACTCGTGTCAGAGGCCATGCTTAAGCGCAACCCAAATGATGTTTGCGCACCGTTCAAGCCACGCGAGAAGAGGAAGGCGACAGCGGAAAGTACCAGCGGGGCGTGAGGCGGGGGCTGGTAGAGTTAGTATGGTGAGCGGAGTAGACAAAGTAGTGCTCCGCGGCTGGCAGAGCGGTGTGATGCACTGGTAGCGCAGTGTGATGCTGAATAAGTACCGTAGATTCCGTAGCGCCTCGTATCTTTGCTGACTACTGTACGACGACCAGCGCACAGGTTTTCAACCAATCAGCGATCAATAACCGGGTACAGAAACCCTGTCCTACGAATAATCCACACAATTGATTGTCCGACCATGGCCAGCGACAGTGACAGTGACCCCAATCGAGCAGGTGGTCCCTTGTTTCGCACGCACGTGAGAAAGGCACCTGGAGCAAAAATCCAGAACGACGGCCGTCAAAACGATGAAGGTCGTTGTAAGCGACGGCAAGGGTCGTCTAAACAAGAAGGGCAAGTTCCTGCTCGAGGAGTGTGTGGAGGATGAAATGATGGACGACATCGAAAGTCTCGATTCCGCCCATCGTGGTGACCTTGTGGACAACGGCAACTTGCTCTTCAAGCACAGATTTCTGCCATAATTTCGCAGAACATCCACCAATCCTGTCACATCTCTTTACCACATGTCGCAGAGACGGTAGCGAGGCAGCTATCTCCTCTGCCCATAAATCAGGGAGATCAAACCATCGGAAGTGATATGAACCCTCCCCCTATTTCCCGTCGACAAATTACCTCAGCAATCGACACCTCCACCCATCGTCAACTTCATCGGCAGTGTCCTGGACGTACGGGTCCCCGACACTCTATTCTGTTGCGACCCCTAATCATCTCATCAACCGGATATCTCCGCCTCGGAAATGAGACCCACTCTCCGCATGCGTTCAGGCTCTTCTATCCGCGAAACGCACATGTTTTTAGTAAACAGGTACATCACACCAAAGTATAATGCAACATATTTTACCAGGTTGGCCAGGAAGAAGCCCCGCAAGGATGGTGCGGCGAGCGCGTCGGCGAGGATTTCCTGTGCGACGACTGCGAGGCGAACAAGGGAGACTTCTCCGGCTTGCTGATGTTCGAGCCGGAGAAGGCAGACAATACGCGTTTCGACATCCAGGACTCATCCTCTAACCAAGGCGCTGGAGAAGGCCATGAAGAAGACCGCGATGCCGAAGCACTCGGGGGTGGCACGATCAGGACCGTCATGTTCAAGCTCAAGTCGATCCAAAAATTTCTGGCCTCTCAGCTCTCGCGCCCGCTGAAGAGCAGCATTCCGGCCAAGATAGAACAAGAAGCCAACGAAAAGAAGCCTAGTTTTGTTATCAATCCACACGCGGTTGGACTCAATGCTTTGGTGTCTTTGTCTTTGTTATTGTTATGTAAAATATGCACTTGGATGTCTTGCTGTATTGCGTGTGGAAGCTCGTCAATGTGGCGGATGTAGTTGGCATCTGCTTAGGCAGCCGTGACGATGAGAAGGTGACGCGGCTGGTCTTCGTTTTGATCGTGAAGCGCGGCATATGCAACTGTAGAAGGGATAAAGTCGGCGCCACCAGCGGTAATTGTTGCAGGACGTCGGTGAGGAACCAGAAACAGAAGAAGTCATAGGCGATGAGGAGAGGCCAACGGGACGTAACTGCTATGAGAAGGGATGCCACTTCAGAGGGAAGGATCACGTAGAGCTGCAGCATCTTCTACGTCTCGTACCCGGCCCCGGCAAGTATCAGACGGGCGACGCCGAAGTATTTGACGCTGACACAGTCGTCACATCTACTACAAGCGGGACAAGTTCAACATGTCGGCAAGGGCATCGCCTGGGCCACCTTCAACACACAGGAAAAGGTACGTGGAATTGATTGTTAATTGCTGTGCAGTGATCAATGTTGCCGCTACTCTAATTGAGACCTAATATATCATGTTGAAGTAAAAGTTAAGGTACAACATATGGGAAGTAAGGGGTTAACGCGCGCCATGTCTATAACCCGAACCCTAGATGCATTTGGGGCGGCCGTTATGACCGGTAAATGTCGGTAGATAATAATGCAATAATCGGCAGCCCTAAAGTAAATGAGTCGATCATCGACTTGATTGCACGTCCAGTAGCACTACATACACGACATAACAATTAGAGAGATTTTGAAAACTGCCCGTGCGTCTCTCGTGTGTACTCCAGCATTGTGAGCAGTGCTGAAAGTAATTACGAAGTACACCTTTTCCAGTCCAACTTCACAAAGAACAAATCCAACTTCACCAAGTGCAGGTTCAAATTCACCAAGCCCAACTCACATGAACAAAGTGCAAGCTTATATGCACTGGCGCAAGTACCTTAAATCTGTCAAATCATTTAACCTAAAATATGCAACTGTACTTGCTTGTTGCTGCTCAATGGCCTACAGGCATGTCCTCCAGGTCCCTCACCTTGACATGGAGGCGGAGCGTGTGCCGGTAGAAGGGCTCACACAGCAGTGAGGTAGCGACACGAGGGAACAGCGTTTCAGCTGTCTCTTTAGGAATTGCTGGCGATGCCTTTTCATTGTGGTGCCAGGCGGAACAGCTAATATCTCACCCTGCCCTCGGTCATGAAATCCTTCACCGCCAACTTGAACGCTGAAAACACGTTCTAGATCGGGTTTAACATGGGCGAATAGGGACCCAAACGTAGCAACGTCGAAGCCTCGAACAATGTCTCCTTGAACACATACTCTGCACGTGCGTGGCATGACGCTCCACCACCAAGTTCCTCACGTCAGCGAACTTGCGCAGCACGTTGCGGATAAACTCGTGAGTACAGGTACTTGTTGCTGCCGAGCCACGTCTTGTAGTGGATCACACCACCCCATAGCATCTGCGCAGGTAGAGTAACGTCGCAGCCTTGACGGGCCGTGTTGATGTTGACGTTGTTTGCTTGGCAAGTTGAATGTTGCGAAGTGAGTGCTACTGGAGAGCATGTGGTCCAGGTTAGCCGCTCGTTGTTGATGAGCTTCAAGGGGAAAGTGAGAGGGCTTGCTATTGGTGGAATCTTTGCAAGTGACAGGGCATTGGTGGATTTGAAGAACCCCAACTTCGTCACTACACTGTAAAACATCGTCAGAAGAGAGATCATGTTTAGCATGCTTATCTTCGTCAAAAATCAATCGCGGCATCTTCCAAAGCGTCTGTTGCGCCTGCCTCCTCCTGCACAGCTTCTGATAGTGGAAGTTGTTGGAAGCAAGTGGAATTTCCAAAAGCCTATCTGAAAAGTCGTAGTGCTCAGCTGTTCCCATCCTGTGTGTATCTATTTGCATGCTTGACATCGTTTTGGTGCCCTCATTTTGAGAGCTTTATCAATAGTCCGTAGCTCCTCGCGAAGTATATCAACCTATGCAGATCGTAAGTAGTTTTTGAACGGCTCGTTCTAAGCTATGTCAGCAGGCTGCGACACAGCAGTACACAATGGCAGAGCTTTCATCCGATGAACGTCAACCTTTTTGGCGTAATCTTGCTTCTCAACCGTTCAGTGCACCGGAAATCATCTACCAGCAGTAACATAGGCTTTCCTGTCTTGGGTCGATCCCCAAAGCAGTCTTTAAAAACTCGATGTGGATTGCAGCATTTAACCAAGCCGTTGGATTTCCGAAGAGTCGCATCTTGGTATCTGTCATGATACTTAATGCTTCTTTCCACACATGTATCACAAACCCACGTCGAGTTTTCCAATTGGTGGCATCTCCTTCTTCCACGGAGGAACGCGAATTTTTCAATACAGCATAAAGTGGAGATATCCCTAAACGTTCATCGTGACGAACTGGATCAGATGCATGGCCGTCAGGTACTTCTTCCACCAGATGGCGCGCGTTTGGGCGCTCACAAAGTAGTACATGCACATGATCGTGTGGCTGACTATTATAATAGGAGCACTTTAAAATGTCGAGAAATTCCTGTGGTATAATTTTATTATATTTATAGTAAAGAGTAGAATCAAATAAACTATGAGCAGATGTTACTGCGAATCCATGCCTACAAGTAACGTCTCTCAGCATCCATCGCGCGGTCTGGCCAAATTCATACCTGATGTTCTTATTCAGCTCGTAGTACTATGTGCTTGTGAATGAGTTGGAGTCGAACAAGTTCCGATTTGTAGCTGCAAGTAGGACAGCTGCAACCCCTTGTAACTCAAGTGTTGACACGAGCTTTCCACTCGTGTCCAATTGGACACTTCCACACCAATAATTGTTGTCTGACCCCGACAGAACTGTAGTTGCTGGATGAGTCTTCAGCACTACCCACTCATCCAAAACTCTTCGGATGTCATTGCACCAAAACGAATTGCATGCATCCACAGGGCACACATGTTAATGCATATTGGGCATCCTGTCAAATTCAGCGTTCGGCTGTAAATGACGGCTTCCCATTCGTGGCGGGGTGTCTTGCGACAGTCCAACGAAACAATTGCATTGCTTGCATGGGTGTTTGCAGTGGGGTCTCCGTTGGCTTCGTGATTTCACTCACCCAGCAGTTCAGGACGCATAACTGCAACGCTGTTGTAGATCCGGCCTTGGAGGCATTCCGATTGGCTCCGATTGCAAGCAATCAAAAATGGTGCGACGAACCTCGGCCTGGCTTCCCATGTGTGCCCCGAGTTTACTTGGCACTGCCACAAAATAACTCGGTTGATTTTCACGGGGAATGTCTTCAGATCTCCGTTGCATTCCATCCACTGCATTCGCAGATCTGGTCGGTTGAACCAGAACGAGTTGCAAAAGGCTTGGGAGCAAATTTGCGAGCCGTTGCACACAGCACATCCATTGTACTTAGCCGACCGCTTCAAGTTCGAATCGATCCAGTTGATCGAGCACATGAAGCGGTGGCAGGGCTGGAGAACCCACTTTCACTGCACAACCGCCTTGAGCATGCCAGTGAAGCCAACCAATTCTCCATTTACCACTGCGTTCCATCTCGAATTGAGATGGGCGTAGCGTACAGCAATTGTGTTAGCAGGGGTGCAAATTGGGCAAAGGCCCGAGACTTGCCGCGAACGACCACCTTGTCCTGCCATACGTGCTGGAGGTTCAACAAGCCCCTCCATATACCACGCCGTGGCTCTGAAGTATGAACTCTTTCATATCGCCATTTTCGTTGGCACCTCTGAAGCACGAACTCCTTTCTATCGCCATTTTCGTGTGCCCACTGCTGTCAAAGTTCCGGGCGGCGAGCCCAAACGTTGAGTTGCAGTAGTCTTGGAGGCATGTTTGGGTGCCCTTGCATACGCCACACGAATTGAAGCCCTTCTTAACATTGTTGACCATATTATTAATCGAGGCCTTGAAGCGGTGACACGGCTCCTCCAGGCACTTCCATTGAATCGATGGCCTGATCGTGCCGGTGAACTCTGATATTTCTCTATTCGCTTCGCCATCCCACATAGATTTGAGGTAGGGGTATCGCACATCCATCGTCGTGAACTCCAACGATCCCGGGCAAACGACTTGGTTGAAGTCGCAACTAGGTTCGAAATGACTGCTGGCTGCCGGGCAGTTCTATGCGTGTCCTTTGTTTCGAATTCACTTGAATCAACTTCTCCACTGTACCACTTCCACGAAATTCTCCATGCGCGTCCTTGGTCACCAAATCATTCGAATCAACACCTTCACAATCACGACTTCCACGAAATTCTCCATGCGCGTCCTTGGTCTCCAAATCTCTCAAATCAATTTCCCCACTTCCACGAGAAACACCACCGCTGGTTCAGACAGCTCTTCCAGGCACCACTTCAACTCGCCGGCGCTTGTCAGTGGGTTGAGGCGAGGCGCACCATGTGGCGTCGCTCGTACGCTTCGCTACTCGCAGAGCTGGTCGCCGTGTCCCCAGCGTCCCACTTCTTGGTTTCGGCTGCCGTCAGCCCTCATCGTCTTCGATACAGAGGTCGATGACCTCCGTGGCTGCAGTTGCGTCAAAGGTCTTCATCGCAATTGAAAATGCGCGCGCAAACTGTGAACTGACCAAACGGAAACGTGGTTTTGTGGATACGGAATCCATTGAAAAAGAAAACATGCTCTACATAAGAAGAGTATAGGTGTTTTCGGCATCTATGTTATGTTGGAGGTCCAACAAAAGAGCACATTTCACTTGATCTTTGTATTGAGGAGGGGTAGTATAATGAAGTCAAAACGTTTAATTGTTGCAAATAAAGTCCAAATGCACAGGCTTAGGGCTAATATCTCTGGATCAGTTAGGTCAGAGGGTAGAGTGAAAATAAATAGGGCAGCCTCACCCATCAAAAGATCGTGGGGCCGACAGCCACCAAACTCCCTCATTTCTCAAAAAGCCCCGGAAGGAGATGGTTGCTGGCACTGGCAAGACACCCCGCCGCGAGCTCACAGAGGCTGAGCGGCATAAGATCCTGGCAGCTGTGCGTCGCGAGCGACACCTCAAACGGTCGGAGGCGAAGGAGGAACAAACTATTGCACAAGAGAAGAAAAGGTAAAGGAGACAAACGACGGCCCCATCAAAGAATAAAACATCGAAGGAGACACAGGCTGCGTCTGCAGCGAAGGAAAATGCTGCGTCGGGTAGGATCAAGACGCGCCCGTCACAAGAGGAGTCTCTGCAAACGGCGAGGAATGAGGAGACGGCGAGTTCAGAACCTGATGCGCCTTCGACACCCCCGTGCTGGCTAGCACCCCGCTTCCAGCTGTGGAAGCGGTGGTGGCTTGCATTATTTCTACGATAGTAAGCGCTGAGACCCCCGGAGAGAGCACCAGCACGCAGCATCCGCCTCGACCCCCAACGAGCGTTGGCAAACGGAAGAGAGCAAGGACGGGGGCGTCGCGTTAGCGTTCCCATGGCGTCCTTCAAGACGATATAGCTGAAGACGCAAGCGATATCACGGAGGTGACCCAAGCTGACACCGCCGCCACAGCTACCCCCGTTTGTTCCGTTGATGGCGATCCTAACTTGATGACTACGGGAGCTGAACGTCATACAGCGCTCGACTCAGAGGACGATTTGGAATTGCAGGAGGAGAGAGAGGACGAAGAAGACGGTGATGAAGATGAAGATGACGATGAGTGGGTTGAAGACTGGGACATCGGCGCGCTTACAGATGATGAAGATGCGGACGTGGAAGTAACGGAGCTGCCCGAATCAGTCTGCGTGTCGGCGGCACGCAACAAGAAGCCCATCTCGATGATGCGCTCCAACGGGTGGGAATACGGTATGTTATGTTGTCCATATACAACCTAAGGTGATTTTGACTGCATGTATATCCAACATAACGAACAACTTAACTTACTGTGGTGACTGTATGTAGATTCGACCAAATTTGGACCAGACCCGACGTATGCGGATCTGTATGATGGTCCTTACGGTCCTAGCGACAGCGTCATGGATATCGCGGACGATCCATTGGCACTCTTCTTCTACTTCATGCCGCCTAAACTATGGGCACAAATTGCGGTTGAGAGCAATCGCTACCACACCCAGACGATTCCGCAACGTGCGCAGAAAATTCGTTCGCAGCAGCGCCGGACCGACGGTGATTCAGAAGACGTGGGGAGTTTCGCAGACGTCTTTCGAGGGTCGCAGACATCGAGCCTTACGAAGTTTTGCGTGTAGTGGCTCTGCTGATCGCGCGCATGTTGATACCTATCCGGAAAGGTATCGCTGCACACTGGTCCAGGAAGCAGATCGGCGCCCTGCCTACAAATCGATTCCATCTCTACATGGCGAAGAACAGGTTCTTTTACATTATGGTCTATCTACACTTCTCCAACAACAATTCGCCCCAAGCAAGCGTCGATCGAGCCTGGAAGATTCGAACTGTAGTCGACGTGCTGCAGAGGACGTTCGCGCGTGGATACCGAGCTCCCCCGTGATTAGTTTCGACGAGGCAACTCTGCCATCACGGTCTCGCTACAATCCGACTCGCCAATTCAACAAGGACAAATCCCATCGATGGGGCACCAAGGTTTTCGTGGCGGCGTGTGCTAAGACTGCCTACTGCATGAGGTGAGGGGGATGATGTCGTGGTGAGCTTCTGCTTGGCACGCTGGTTATTGTTTTGGGCCAAGTCCTTTTATTGGACAATTGTCAACATAAGAATTGAGGCGCTGTCTCTAAAACAACATAAGGCTAACATAACTCCCTTCTGTTGTGTACGTGTTTGAACAACAGAATCGAAGTTTACTGCGGAGCGAAGACTCACCTGCGCACCCCGGTCCTGAGGGATAACAATACTGGAAAGGCCGCCGTCTTGAGGAACATGAACGCCTTGTGTCCGCCGTCGACGACATCTTCATGGCGCTTGGTTGTTATAGATCGCTTCTACACGTCCGTGAAGCTAGCGTTGGAGCTGCTACATCGTCGTATGTACCTGACCGGCACAATTCAAACCGATCGGGCAGGCTACGCACCGCAAATTATTACGAAAAAGGAAGTGAAGACGGTGAAGAAGAAGAAGTATTTGGTGCCGCCGCAAGGGACCACCAAGCTCGCTCAAAACAAACGATTTCCGCATATCACAGCAGCTATGTGGATGGACCGCCTACCTGTGCATATGCTGTCAAGCGGCGGCAGTCGTAGGCAGAGGACCGTCAGTAAGTCAAAGATATGCATCGTTTGTAATTGGATGACTAACTCTGTTATTGTGTTGCTTTGATGTTATAGTGCGTCGTGTCGACGGTGAAATGAAGGCCGTGCCGGCTCCGGAGCTGGTTCGCGACTACCATCGGTGGATGGGAGGTGTCGACGTTCACGACCAGCTCCGGATGCAGCGCTACAGCGTGCAACTTTGCTACAAGAGCAGAAAATACAACAAAACGCTATTCCTGGGGCTTTTGGACATGGCGGTGGTGAACGCCTTCATAATTTACCGTCACAGTCGGAAGGTCCAGAACAAGCGTCCACCCAAGCACTTTGCATTCTTCGAGACACAGATGGAGCAGCTTCTTGCTGTCGACTCTCCTGAAGCATTTGCTGCGATTGAGGTACGTTTATGTTTGTTTGTCAACATAAGCCCCAGAATTTGGAGTAGCGAGCCAACATAACACGTCTTATGTTGATGGAACTTGCTATAGGCCGCAACTTGTGCCAAGGATCGCACTGCCGCGTCGCCAGCTATGAGTGAACCTCAGCCGGCGGAAGGTGTCAGCGTTTTGCTAAATGAGGGGGCACCGACTAGAAGAGAATCCAGACGTTATTGATGGCGAGGTGTCAAACGGCGCCAACGCTCATGCAAAGTATGTGCTATCTACAAGGTTACGCCTAGAAAGTTCAAAAATACTTCTGTCCTGAGTGCTCGACAGGGAATCGACGGTATGTATATATGAGTCGCAAGGGTCCAAATGTCGTTCTAACAGAGTATGTCCTCTCCAGCAAATATCTGTGCAATGTAGCTCGGGGAGGACGCGAGAAGACTTGCTTCCAGATCTGGCACTTGGAATGGAACAACGAAAACAACATCCCCCATCGTCTCTTACAAGAACACAAAGCTCGCGATCGGCCGCCTTCTGGGCGGCCAGGAAGCGTCGCCGCCGAGCGCTCGCAGAAGACAGCTAGGGGGTGCCGATGGTGACGGCGACGGCATCGCCGTCGATACGACTGCAGACGAGAACCCCGCGGATGAGGGTGCCCCCGCGATGTTGCCGCCGCTGACGTGGGTGCTGTTGACGAGGATGTCGCCGCAGACGTCGATGCCTTCTAGGGAATACCGCTTGGAAGGATGCTGGCCAGACGAAAAGTAACTCGGATGGCGACATCGCGGATGCCGATATGTAGGCAGTTGTCGCTTCTTTTGTTGTTTTCGCTTTTCTTTTTGCACGAAGATCCTGTAGGGAGCCAACAATCACACGAATCGCGAACTTCTAACCTACATTTCATTGGTCAAATATGTTGTGTCAGTGTTGCCTGACATGTGCAACGTTACATATATGCTACAACCCAATAAACAGTGCAATTATTATGTTGGACCGTCCATCAAAAGCGATGATCCTCCACGCATTTTCTCCAACATAAGAGCGTTACATGTTGGATGTGTCTTTTTTGTAACTAACCCTGAGCTTTCTTGGTGACATAGATCGACGCGAAGGCATTCCTTACAAACTCCTATGTTGGACCTCCAACATAAGATCAAAATATACCCCCCGCTTTTCGGCCGGGAAGTAAGGGGTTAAGTAAATGCATCGTACTTATTTGCATCACGATTGTACTTAATAGATGGCGAGCAATTTACAGTCATCAACTGGCCCAGGAAAGTTGAGCCACCAGAGGAACTAAAGGTCGTCCCTGCTGTTACATGTACGTGCACTGCCCGCCACCGCGAAGACGAGCGCCCCCACAAACAACAACTATATTACGATGCTGAGTTCTGCAGGCATGATCACAGGCCTACCAGGCATAAACCAGTACGTCGCCCTGGCTCGAGTCGTACCTGCGCGGCCTGTACGATGTCTCCACGGAACTGACGCTGCCCAACAACTGCGTGCGCACGGATCCAGGTGCAGGCCATAACGCAGCCAGCGCGTCAACATGTTCCAGTTCAGTCGCATCTTCTACGCCAATGGCGGCACGCCAAACGCCCCACCTGTCGCTATAGTGGCTTCGGAGCGGGGCTAAGCTCAGTTGGCGTGGCTGTCTTTGGGCGAGCTGTCTCTTCGACCACCCCCACTTCTCTCGCTCGAAGCGGACGGTACGTCGACCACTTCTGTGGGTTCCACCACCAAGTACGCGCTGTCCACACGCGCACACACACCAACGCGTTCGGAAGCACATCCACATGTAATTGGTTGCAAGCGGGCTGCAGGTGATCGGTTCAAGGCAAAAGAAAGCGAGCAAGGATACAAAAAGACAAGACAAATCGAAGCGGAGCAACGGCCACGACCAACAAGGAACCGTAGGCTAAAGGACAAGACACAAAAGACAAAAGGTAAGACAAGTAGTGAAAAGGAAAGTGTTACTCAAGGTCAGCGAGTTTCGCAGGTGAACCGCGAAGTGCACATTTGGGATAGTGCTGTTGCCAACTGATTTTATCACAGTAACATGATCACAGTGGAGAAGCAGGGTATCGATCCCTGTACCTCTCGCATGCTAAGCGAGCGCTCTACCATTTGAGCTACATCCCCATGACAACACCCTACGTGCTCTACCTCAAAACAAAGCCTGCACACGCGCCTACATACACCAAACGCGCACCCATCACTGCCACCACACACAACCACACACAACCACACAACCACACATACACACACGCCGCGCGCTCTACACACACTCCCTCAACCACGGGGACCGCTTTCACCCGTGGACAACAACCACCAACAATCACCTCGCACACCCGCCGATCTACCTATCGTCGCAGCACACAGCCCGTTCCCAACTGTATCCGAGCCGCCTGACGCTATAGTGGCTTCGGAGCGGGGCTAAGCTCAGTTGACGTGGCTGTCTTTGGGCGAGCTGTCTCTTCGACCACCCCCACTTCTCTCGCTCGAAGCGGACGGTACGTCGACCACTTCTGTGGGTTCCACCACCAAGTACGCGCTGTCCACACGCGCACACACACCAACGCGTTCGGAAGCACATCCACATGTAATTGGTTGCAAGCGGGCTGCAGGTGATCGGTTCAAGGCAAAAGAAAGCGAGCAAGGATACAAAAGACAAGACAAATCGAAGCGGAGCAACGGCCACGACCAACAAGGAACCGTAGGTTAAAGGACAAGACACAAAAGACAAAAGGTAAGACAAGTAGTGAAAAGGAAAGTGTTACTCAAGGTCAGCGAGTTTCGCAGGTGAACCGCGAAGTGCACATTTGGGATAGTGCTGTTGCCAACTGATTTTATCACAGTAACATGATCACAGTGGAGAAGCAGGGTATCGATCCCTGTACCTCTCGCATGCTAAGCGAGCGCTCTACCATTTGAGCTACATCCCCATGACAACACCCTACGTGCTCTACCTCAAAACAAAGCCTGCACACGCGCCTACATACACCAAACGCGCACCCATCACTGCCACCACACACAACCACACACAACCACACAACCACACATACACACACGCCGCGCGCTCTACACACACTCCCTCAACCACGGGGACCGCTTTCACCCGTGGACAACAACCACCAACAATCACCTCGCACACCCGCCGATCTACCTATCGTCGCAGCACACAGCCCGTTCCCAACTGTATCCGAGCCGCCTGACGCTATAGTGGCTTCGGAGCGGGGCTAAGCTCAGTTGACGTGGCTGTCTTTGGGCGAGCTGTCTCTTCGACCACCCCCACTTCTCTCGCTCGAAGCGGACGGTACGTCGACCACTTCTGTGGGTTCCACCACCAAGTACGCGCTGTCCACACGCGCACACACACCAACGCGTTCGGAAGCACATCCACATGTAATTGGTTGCAAGCGGGCTGCAGGTGATCGGTTCAAGGCAAAAGAAAGCGAGCAAGGATACAAAAAGACAAGACAAATCGAAGCGGAGCAACGGCCACGACCAACAAGGAACCGTAGGCTAAAGGACAAGACACAAAAGACAAAAGGTAAGACAAGTAGTGAAAAGGAAAGTGTTACTCAAGGTCAGCGAGTTTCGCAGGTGAACCGCGAAGTGCACATTTGGGATAGTGCTGTTGCCAACTGATTTTATCACAGTAACATGATCACAGTGGAGAAGCAGGGTATCGATCCCTGTACCTCTCGCATGCTAAGCGAGCGCTCTACCATTTGAGCTACATCCCCATGACAACACCCTACGTGCTCTACCTCAAAACAAAGCCTGCACACGCGCCTACATACACCAAACGCGCACCCATCACTGCCACCACACACAACCACACACAACCACACAACCACACATACACACACGCCGCGCGCTCTACACACACTCCCCTCAACCACGGGGACCGCTTTCACCCGTGGACAACAACCACCAACAATCACCTCGCACACCCGCCGATCTACCTATCGTCGCAGCACACAGCCCGTTCCCAACTGTATCCGAGCCGCCTGACGCTATAGTGGCTTCGGAGCGGGGCTAAGCTCAGTTGACGTGGCTGTCTTTGGGCGAGCTGTCTCTTCGACCACCCCCACTTCTCTCGCTCGAAGCGGACGGTACGTCGACCACTTCTGTGGGTTCCACCACCAAGTACGCGCTGTCCACACGCGCACACACACCAACGCGTTCGGAAGCACATCCACATGTAATTGGTTGCAAGCGGGCTGCAGGTGATCGGTTCAAGGCAAAAGAAAGCGAGCAAGGATACAAAAAGACAAGACAAATCGAAGCGGAGCAACGGCCACGACCAACAAGGAACCGTAGGCTAAAGGACAAGACACAAAAGACAAAAGGTAAGACAAGTAGTGAAAAGGAAAGTGTTACTCAAGGTCAGCGAGTTTCGCAGGTGAACCGCGAAGTGCACATTTGGGATAGTGCTGTTGCCAACTGATTTTATCACAGTAACATGATCACAGTGGAGAAGCAGGGTATCGATCCCTGTACCTCTCGCATGCTAAGCGAGCGCTCTACCATTTGAGCTACATCCCCATGACAACACCCTACGTGCTCTACCTCAAAACAAAGCCTGCACACGCGCCTACATACACCAAACGCGCACCCATCACTGCCACCACACACAACCACACACAACCACACAACCACACATACACACACGCCGCGCGCTCTACACACACCCCTCAACCACGGGGACCGCTTTCACCCGTGGACAACAACCACCAACAATCACCTCGCACACCCGCCGATCTACCTATCGTCGCAGCACACAGCCCGTTCCCAACTGTATCCGAGCCGCCTGACGCTATAGTGGCTTCGGAGCGGGGCTAAGCTCAGTTGACGTGGCTGTCTTTGGGCGAGCTGTCTCTTCGACCACCCCCACTTCTCTCGCTCGAAGCGGACGGTACGTCGACCACTTCTGTGGGTTCCACCACCAAGTACGCGCTGTCCACACGCGCACACACACCAACGCGTTCGGAAGCACATCCACATGTAATTGGTTGCAAGCGGGCTGCAGGTGATCGGTTCAAGGCAAAAGAAAGCGAGCAAGGATACAAAAAGACAAGACAAATCGAAGCGGAGCAACGGCCACGACCAACAAGGAACCGTAGGCTAAAGGACAAGACACAAAAGACAAAAGGTAAGACAAGTAGTGAAAAGGAAAGTGTTACTCAAGGTCAGCGAGTTTCGCAGGTGAACCGCGAAGTGCACATTTGGGATAGTGCTGTTGCCAACTGATTTTATCACAGTAACATGATCACAGTGGAGAAGCAGGGTATCGATCCCTGTACCTCTCGCATGCTAAGCGAGCGCTCTACCATTTGAGCTACATCCCCATGACAACACCCTACGTGCTCTACCTCAAAACAAAGCCTGCACACGCGCCTACATACACCAAACGCGCACCCATCACTGCCACCACACACAACCACACACAACCACACAACCACACATACACACACGCCGCGCGCTCTACACACACTCCCTCAACCACGGGGACCGCTTTCACCCGTGGACAACAACCACCAACAATCACCTCGCACACCCGCCGATCTACCTATCGTCGCAGCACACAGCCCGTTCCCAACTGTATCCGAGCCGCCTGACGCTATAGTGGCTTCGGAGCGGGGCTAAGCTCAGTTGACGTGGCTGTCTTTGGGCGAGCTGTCTCTTCGACCACCCCACTTCTCTCGCTCGAAGCGGACGGTACGTCGACCACTTCTGTGGGTTCCACCACCAAGTACGCGCTGTCCACACGCGCACACACACCAACGCGTTCGGAAGCACATCCACATGTAATTGGTTGCAAGCGGGCTGCAGGTGATCGGTTCAAGGCAAAAGAAAGCGAGCAAGGATACAAAAAGACAAGACAAATCGAAGCGGAGCAACGGCCACGACCAACAAGGAACCGTAGGCTAAAGGACAAGACACAAAAGACAAAAGGTAAGACAAGTAGTGAAAAGGAAAGTGTTACTCAAGGTCAGCGAGTTTCGCAGGTGAACCGCGAAGTGCACATTTGGGATAGTGCTGTTGCCAACTGATTTTATCACAGTAACATGATCACAGTGGAGAAGCAGGGTATCGATCCCTGTACCTCTCGCATGCTAAGCGAGCGCTCTACCATTTGAGCTACATCCCCATGACAACACCCTACGTGCTCTACCTCAAAACAAAGCCTGCACACGCGCCTACATACACCAAACGCGCACCCATCACTGCCACCACACACAACCACACACAACCACACAACCACACATACACACACGCCGCGCGCTCTACACACTCCCTCAACCACGGGGACCGCTTTCACCCGTGGACAACAACCACCAACAATCACCTCGCACACCCGCCGATCTACCTATCGTCGCAGCACACAGCCCGTTCCCAACTGTATCCGAGCCGCCTGACGCTATAGTGGCTTCGGGCGGGGCTAAGCTCAGTTGACGTGGCTGTCTTTGGGCGAGCTGTCTCTTCGACCACCCCCACTTCTCTCGCTCGAAGCGGACGGTACGTCGACCACTTCTGTGGGTTCCACCACCAAGTACGCGCTGTCCACACGCGCACACACACCAACGCGTTCGGAAGCACATCCACATGTAATTGGTTGCAAGCGGGCTGCAGGTGATCGGTTCAAGGCAAAAGAAAGCGAGCAAGGATACAAAAAGACAAGACAAATCGAAGCGGAGCAACGGCCACGACCAACAAGGAACCGTAGGCTAAAGGACAAGACACAAAAGACAAAAGGTAAGACAAGTAGTGAAAAGGAAAGTGTTACTCAAGGTCAGCGAGTTTCGCAGGTGAACCGCGAAGTGCACATTTGGGATAGTGCTGTTGCCAACTGATTTTATCACAGTAACATGATCACAGTGGAGAAGCAGGGTATCGATCCCTGTACCTCTCGCATGCTAAGCGAGCGCTCTACCATTTGAGCTACATCCCCATGACAACACCCTACGTGCTCTACCTCAAAACAAAGCCTGCACACGCGCCTACATACACCAAACGCGCACCCATCACTGCCACCACACACAACCACACACAACCACACAACCACACATACACACACGCCGCGCGCTCTACACACACTCCCTCAACCACGGGGACCGCTTTCACCCGTGGACAACAACCACCAACAATCACCTCGCACACCCGCCGATCTACCTATCGTCGCAGCACACAGCCCGTTCCCAACTGTATCCGAGCCGCCTGACGCTATAGTGGCTTCGGAGCGGGGCTAAGCTCAGTTGACGTGGCTGTCTTTGGGCGAGCTGTCTCTTCGACCACCCCCACTTCTCTCGCTCGAAGCGGACGGTACGTCGACCACTTCTGTGGGTTCCACCACCAAGTACGCGCTGTCCACACGCGCACACACACCAACGCGTTCGGAAGCACATCCACATGTAATTGGTTGCAAGCGGGCTGCAGGTGATCGGTTCAAGGCAAAAGAAAGCGAGCAAGGATACAAAAAGACAAGACAAATCGAAGCGGAGCAACGGCCACGACCAACAAGGAACCGTAGGCTAAAGGACAAGACACAAAAGACAAAAGGTAAGACAAGTAGTGAAAAGGAAAGTGTTACTCAAGGTCAGCGAGTTTCGCAGGTGAACCGCGAAGTGCACATTTGGGATAGTGCTGTTGCCAACTGATTTTATCACAGTAACATGATCACAGTGGAGAAGCAGGGTATCGATCCCTGTACCTCTCGCATGCTAAGCGAGCGCTCTACCATTTGAGCTACATCCCCATGACAACACCCTACGTGCTCTACCTCAAAACAAAGCCTGCACACGCGCCTACATACACCAAACGCGCACCCATCACTGCCACCACACACAACCACACACAACCACACAACCACACATACACACACGCCGCGCGCTCTACACACACTCCCTCAACCACGGGGACCGCTTTCACCCGTGGACAACAACCACCAACAATCACCTCGCACACCCGCCGATCTACCTATCGTCGCAGCACACAGCCCGTTCCCAACTGTATCCGAGCCGCCTGACGCTATAGTGGCTTCGGAGCGGGGCTAAGCTCAGTTGACGTGGCTGTCTTTGGGCGAGCTGTCTCTTCGACCACCCCCACTTCTCTCGCTCGAAGCGGACGGTACGTCGACCACTTCTGTGGGTTCCACCACCAAGTACGCGCTGTCCACACGCGCACACACACCAACGCGTTCGGAAGCACATCCACATGTAATTGGTTGCAAGCGGGCTGCAGGTGATCGGTTCAAGGCAAAAGAAAGCGAGCAAGGATACAAAAAGACAAGACAAATCGAAGCGGAGCAACGGCCACGACCAACAAGGAACCGTAGGCTAAAGGACAAGACACAAAAGACAAAAGGTAAGACAAGTAGTGAAAAGGAAAGTGTTACTCAAGGTCAGCGAGTTTCGCAGGTGAACCGCGAAGTGCACATTTGGGATAGTGCTGTTGCCAACTGATTTTATCACAGTAACATGATCACAGTGGAGAAGCAGGGTATCGATCCCTGTACCTCTCGCATGCTAAGCGAGCGCTCTACCATTTGAGCTACATCCCCATGACAACACCCTACGTGCTCTACCTCAAAACAAAGCCTGCACACGCGCCTACATACACCAAACGCGCACCCATCACTGCCACCACACACAACCACACACAACCACACAACCACACATACACACACGCCGCGCGCTCTACACACACTCCCTCAACCACGGGGACCGCTTTCACCCGTGGACAACAACCACCAACAATCACCTCGCACACCCGCCGATCTACCTATCGTCGCAGCACACAGCCCGTTCCCAACTGTATCCGAGCCGCCTGACGCTATAGTGGCTTCGGAGCGGGGCTAAGCTCAGTTGACGTGGCTGTCTTTGGGCGAGCTGTCTCTTCGACCACCCCCACTTCTCTCGCTCGAAGCGGACGGTACGTCGACCACTTCTGTGGGTTCCACCACCAAGTACGCGCTGTCCACACGCGCACACACACCAACGCGTTCGGAAGCACATCCACATGTAATTGGTTGCAAGCGGGCTGCAGGTGATCGGTTCAAGGCAAAAGAAAGCGAGCAAGGATACAAAAAGACAAGACAAATCGAAGCGGAGCAACGGCCACGACCAACAAGGAACCGTAGGCTAAAGGACAAGACACAAAAGACAAAAGGTAAGACAAGTAGTGAAAAGGAAAGTGTTACTCAAGGTCAGCGAGTTTCGCAGGTGAACCGCGAAGTGCACATTTGGGATAGTGCTGTTGCCAACTGATTTTATCACAGTAACATGATCACAGTGGAGAAGCAGGGTATCGATCCCTGTACCTCTCGCATGCTAAGCGAGCGCTCTACCATTTGAGCTACATCCCCATGACAACACCCTACGTGCTCTACCTCAAAACAAAGCCTGCACACGCGCCTACATACACCAAACGCGCACCCATCACTGCCACCACACACAACCACACACAACCACACAACCACACATACACACACGCCGCGCGCTCTACACACACTCCCTCAACCACGGGGACCGCTTTCACCCGTGGACAACAACCACCAACAATCACCTCGCACACCCGCCGATCTACCTATCGTCGCAGCACACAGCCCGTTCCCAACTGTATCCGAGCCGCCTGACGCTATAGTGGCTTCGGAGCGGGGCTAAGCTCAGTTGACGTGGCTGTCTTTGGGCGAGCTGTCTCTTCGACCACCCCCACTTCTCTCGCTCGAAGCGGACGGTACGTCGACCACTTCTGTGGGTTCCACCACCAAGTACGCGCTGTCCACACGCGCACACACACCAACGCGTTCGGAAGCACATCCACATGTAATTGGTTGCAAGCGGGCTGCAGGTGATCGGTTCAAGGCAAAAGAAAGCGAGCAAGGATACAAAAAGACAAGACAAATCGAAGCGGAGCAACGGCCACGACCAACAAGGAACCGTAGGCTAAAGGACAAGACACAAAAGACAAAAGGTAAGACAAGTAGTGAAAAGGAAAGTGTTACTCAAGGTCAGCGAGTTTCGCAGGTGAACCGCGAAGTGCACATTTGGGATAGTGCTGTTGCCAACTGATTTTATCACAGTAACATGATCACAGTGGAGAAGCAGGGTATCGATCCCTGTACCTCTCGCATGCTAAGCGAGCGCTCTACCATTTGAGCTACATCCCCATGACAACACCCTACGTGCTCTACCTCAAAACAAAGCCTGCACACGCGCCTACATACACCAAACGCGCACCCATCACTGCCACCACACACAACCACACACAACCACACAACCACACATACACACACGCCGCGCGCTCTACACACACTCCCTCAACCACGGGGACCGCTTTCACCCGTGGACAACAACCACCAACAATCACCTCGCACACCCGCCGATCTACCTATCGTCGCAGCACACAGCCCGTTCCCAACTGTATCCGAGCCGCCTGACGCTATAGTGGCTTCGGAGCGGGGCTAAGCTCAGTTGACGTGGCTGTCTTTGGGCGAGCTGTCTCTTCGACCACCCCCACTTCTCTCGCTCGAAGCGGACGGTACGTCGACCACTTCTGTGGGTTCCACCACCAAGTACGCGCTGTCCACACGCGCACACACACCAACGCGTTCGGAAGCACATCCACATGTAATTGGTTGCAAGCGGGCTGCAGGTGATCGGTTCAAGGCAAAAGAAAGCGAGCAAGGATACAAAAAGACAAGACAAATCGAAGCGGAGCAACGGCCACGACCAACAAGGAACCGTAGGCTAAAGGACAAGACACAAAAGACAAAAGGTAAGACAAGTAGTGAAAAGGAAAGTGTTACTCAAGGTCAGCGAGTTTCGCAGGTGAACCGCGAAGTGCACATTTGGGATAGTGCTGTTGCCAACTGATTTTATCACAGTAACATGATCACAGTGGAGAAGCAGGGTATCGATCCCTGTACCTCTCGCATGCTAAGCGAGCGCTCTACCATTTGAGCTACATCCCCATGACAACACCCTACGTGCTCTACCTCAAAACAAAGCCTGCACACGCGCCTACATACACCAAACGCGCACCCATCACTGCCACCACACACAACCACACACAACCACACAACCACACATACACACACGCCGCGCGCTCTACACACACTCCCTCAACCACGGGGACCGCTTTCACCCGTGGACAACAACCACCAACAATCACCTCGCACACCCGCCGATCTACCTATCGTCGCAGCACACAGCCCGTTCCCAACTGTATCCGAGCCGCCTGACGCTATAGTGGCTTCGGAGCGGGGCTAAGCTCAGTTGACGTGGCTGTCTTTGGGCGAGCTGTCTCTTCGACCACCCCCACTTCTCTCGCTCGAAGCGGACGGTACGTCGACCACTTCTGTGGGTTCCACCACCAAGTACGCGCTGTCCACACGCGCACACACACCAACGCGTTCGGAAGCACATCCACATGTAATTGGTTGCAAGCGGGCTGCAGGTGATCGGTTCAAGGCAAAAGAAAGCGAGCAAGGATACAAAAAGACAAGACAAATCGAAGCGGAGCAACGGCCACGACCAACAAGGAACCGTAGGCTAAAGGACAAGACACAAAAGACAAAAGGTAAGACAAGTAGTGAAAAGGAAAGTGTTACTCAAGGTCAGCGAGTTTCGCAGGTGAACCGCGAAGTGCACATTTGGGATAGTGCTGTTGCCAACTGATTTTATCACAGTAACATGATCACAGTGGAGAAGCAGGGTATCGATCCCTGTACCTCTCGCATGCTAAGCGAGCGCTCTACCATTTGAGCTACATCCCCATGACAACACCCTACGTGCTCTACCTCAAAACAAAGCCTGCACACGCGCCTACATACACCAAACGCGCACCCATCACTGCCACCACACACAACCACACACAACCACACAACCACACATACACACACGCCGCGCGCTCTACACACACTCCCTCAACCACGGGGACCGCTTTCACCCGTGGACAACAACCACCAACAATCACCTCGCACACCCGCCGATCTACCTATCGTCGCAGCACACAGCCCGTTCCCAACTGTATCCGAGCCGCCTGACGCTATAGTGGCTTCGGAGCGGGGCTAAGCTCAGTTGACGTGGCTGTCTTTGGGCGAGCTGTCTCTTCGACCACCCCCACTTCTCTCGCTCGAAGCGGACGGTACGTCGACCACTTCTGTGGGTTCCACCACCAAGTACGCGCTGTCCACACGCGCACACACACCAACGCGTTCGGAAGCACATCCACATGTAATTGGTTGCAAGCGGGCTGCAGGTGATCGGTTCAAGGCAAAAGAAAGCGAGCAAGGATACAAAAAGACAAGACAAATCGAAGCGGAGCAACGGCCACGACCAACAAGGAACCGTAGGCTAAAGGACAAGACACAAAAGACAAAAGGTAAGACAAGTAGTGAAAAGGAAAGTGTTACTCAAGGTCAGCGAGTTTCGCAGGTGAACCGCGAAGTGCACATTTGGGATAGTGCTGTTGCCAACTGATTTTATCACAGTAACATGATCACAGTGGAGAAGCAGGGTATCGATCCCTGTACCTCTCGCATGCTAAGCGAGCGCTCTACCATTTGAGCTACATCCCCATGACAACACCCTACGTGCTCTACCTCAAAACAAAGCCTGCACACGCGCCTACATACACCAAACGCGCACCCATCACTGCCACCACACACAACCACACACAACCACACAACCACACATACACACACGCCGCGCGCTCTACACACACTCCCTCAACCACGGGGACCGCTTTCACCCGTGGACAACAACCACCAACAATCACCTCGCACACCCGCCGATCTACCTATCGTCGCAGCACACAGCCCGTTCCCAACTGTATCCGAGCCGCCTGACGCTATAGTGGCTTCGGAGCGGGGCTAAGCTCAGTTGACGTGGCTGTCTTTGGGCGAGCTGTCTCTTCGACCACCCCCACTTCTCTCGCTCGAAGCGGACGGTACGTCGACCACTTCTGTGGGTTCCACCACCAAGTACGCGCTGTCCACACGCGCACACACACCAACGCGTTCGGAAGCACATCCACATGTAATTGGTTGCAAGCGGGCTGCAGGTGATCGGTTCAAGGCAAAAGAAAGCGAGCAAGGATACAAAAAGACAAGACAAATCGAAGCGGAGCAACGGCCACGACCAACAAGGAACCGTAGGCTAAAGGACAAGACACAAAAGACAAAAGGTAAGACAAGTAGTGAAAAGGAAAGTGTTACTCAAGGTCAGCGAGTTTCGCAGGTGAACCGCGAAGTGCACATTTGGGATAGTGCTGTTGCCAACTGATTTTATCACAGTAACATGATCACAGTGGAGAAGCAGGGTATCGATCCCTGTACCTCTCGCATGCTAAGCGAGCGCTCTACCATTTGAGCTACATCCCCATGACAACACCCTACGTGCTCTACCTCAAAACAAAGCCTGCACACGCGCCTACATACACCAAACGCGCACCCATCACTGCCACCACACACAACCACACACAACCACACAACCACACATACACACACGCCGCGCGCTCTACACACACTCCCTCAACCACGGGGACCGCTTTCACCCGTGGACAACAACCACCAACAATCACCTCGCACACCCGCCGATCTACCTATCGTCGCAGCACACAGCCCGTTCCCAACTGTATCCGAGCCGCCTGACGCTATAGTGGCTTCGGAGCGGGGCTAAGCTCAGTTGACGTGGCTGTCTTTGGGCGAGCTGTCTCTTCGACCACCCCCACTTCTCTCGCTCGAAGCGGACGGTACGTCGACCACTTCTGTGGGTTCCACCACCAAGTACGCGCTGTCCACACGCGCACACACACCAACGCGTTCGGAAGCACATCCACATGTAATTGGTTGCAAGCGGGCTGCAGGTGATCGGTTCAAGGCAAAAGAAAGCGAGCAAGGATACAAAAAGACAAGACAAATCGAAGCGGAGCAACGGCCACGACCAACAAGGAACCGTAGGCTAAAGGACAAGACACAAAAGACAAAAGGTAAGACAAGTAGTGAAAAGGAAAGTGTTACTCAAGGTCAGCGAGTTTCGCAGGTGAACCGCGAAGTGCACATTTGGGATAGTGCTGTTGCCAACTGATTTTATCACAGTAACATGATCACAGTGGAGAAGCAGGGTATCGATCCCTGTACCTCTCGCATGCTAAGCGAGCGCTCTACCATTTGAGCTACATCCCCATGACAACACCCTACGTGCTCTACCTCAAAACAAAGCCTGCACACGCGCCTACATACACCAAACGCGCACCCATCACTGCCACCACACACAACCACACACAACCACACAACCACACATACACACACGCCGCGCGCTCTACACACACTCCCTCAACCACGGGGACCGCTTTCACCCGTGGACAACAACCACCAACAATCACCTCGCACACCCGCCGATCTACCTATCGTCGCAGCACACAGCCCGTTCCCAACTGTATCCGAGCCGCCTGACGCTATAGTGGCTTCGGAGCGGGGCTAAGCTCAGTTGACGTGGCTGTCTTTGGGCGAGCTGTCTCTTCGACCACCCCCACTTCTCTCGCTCGAAGCGGACGGTACGTCGACCACTTCTGTGGGTTCCACCACCAAGTACGCGCTGTCCACACGCGCACACACACCAACGCGTTCGGAAGCACATCCACATGTAATTGGTTGCAAGCGGGCTGCAGGTGATCGGTTCAAGGCAAAAGAAAGCGAGCAAGGATACAAAAAGACAAGACAAATCGAAGCGGAGCAACGGCCACGACCAACAAGGAACCGTAGGCTAAAGGACAAGACACAAAAGACAAAAGGTAAGACAAGTAGTGAAAAGGAAAGTGTTACTCAAGGTCAGCGAGTTTCGCAGGTGAACCGCGAAGTGCACATTTGGGATAGTGCTGTTGCCAACTGATTTTATCACAGTAACATGATCACAGTGGAGAAGCAGGGTATCGATCCCTGTACCTCTCGCATGCTAAGCGAGCGCTCTACCATTTGAGCTACATCCCCATGACAACACCCTACGTGCTCTACCTCAAAACAAAGCCTGCACACGCGCCTACATACACCAAACGCGCACCCATCACTGCCACCACACACAACCACACACAACCACACAACCACACATACACACACGCCGCGCGCTCTACACACACTCCCTCAACCACGGGGACCGCTTTCACCCGTGGACAACAACCACCAACAATCACCTCGCACACCCGCCGATCTACCTATCGTCGCAGCACACAGCCCGTTCCCAACTGTATCCGAGCCGCCTGACGCTATAGTGGCTTCGGAGCGGGGCTAAGCTCAGTTGACGTGGCTGTCTTTGGGCGAGCTGTCTCTTCGACCACCCCCACTTCTCTCGCTCGAAGCGGACGGTACGTCGACCACTTCTGTGGGTTCCACCACCAAGTACGCGCTGTCCACACGCGCACACACACCAACGCGTTCGGAAGCACATCCACATGTAATTGGTTGCAAGCGGGCTGCAGGTGATCGGTTCAAGGCAAAAGAAAGCGAGCAAGGATACAAAAAGACAAGACAAATCGAAGCGGAGCAACGGCCACGACCAACAAGGAACCGTAGGCTAAAGGACAAGACACAAAAGACAAAAGGTAAGACAAGTAGTGAAAAGGAAAGTGTTACTCAAGGTCAGCGAGTTTCGCAGGTGAACCGCGAAGTGCACATTTGGGATAGTGCTGTTGCCAACTGATTTTATCACAGTAACATGATCACAGTGGAGAAGCAGGGTATCGATCCCTGTACCTCTCGCATGCTAAGCGAGCGCTCTACCATTTGAGCTACATCCCCATGACAACACCCTACGTGCTCTACCTCAAAACAAAGCCTGCACACGCGCCTACATACACCAAACGCGCACCCATCACTGCCACCACACACAACCACACACAACCACACAACCACACATACACACACGCCGCGCGCTCTACACACACCCCTCAACCACGGGGACCGCTTTCACCCGTGGACAACAACCACCAACAATCACCTCGCACACCCGCCGATCTACCTATCGTCGCAGCACACAGCCCGTTCCCAACTGTATCCGAGCCGCCTGACGCTATAGTGGCTTCGGAGCGGGGCTAAGCTCAGTTGACGTGGCTGTCTTTGGGCGAGCTGTCTCTTCGACCACCCCCACTTCTCTCGCTCGAAGCGGACGGTACGTCGACCACTTCTGTGGGTTCCACCACCAAGTACGCGCTGTCCACACGCGCACACACACCAACGCGTTCGGAAGCACATCCACATGTAATTGGTTGCAAGCGGGCTGCAGGTGATCGGTTCAAGGCAAAAGAAAGCGAGCAAGGATACAAAAAGACAAGACAAATCGAAGCGGAGCAACGGCCACGACCAACAAGGAACCGTAGGCTAAAGGACAAGACACAAAAGACAAAAGGTAAGACAAGTAGTGAAAAGGAAAGTGTTACTCAAGGTCAGCGAGTTTCGCAGGTGAACCGCGAAGTGCACATTTGGGATAGTGCTGTTGCCAACTGATTTTATCACAGTAACATGATCACAGTGGAGAAGCAGGGTATCGATCCCTGTACCTCTCGCATGCTAAGCGAGCGCTCTACCATTTGAGCTACATCCCCATGACAACACCCTACGTGCTCTACCTCAAAACAAAGCCTGCACACGCGCCTACATACACCAAACGCGCACCCATCACTGCCACCACACACAACCACACACAACCACACAACCACACATACACACACGCCGCGCTCTACACACACTCCCTCAACCACGGGGACCGCTTTCACCCGTGGACAACAACCACCAACAATCACCTCGCACACCCGCCGATCTACCTATCGTCGCAGCACACAGCCCGTTCCCAACTGTATCCGAGCCGCCTGACGCTATAGTGGCTTCGGAGCGGGGCTAAGCTCAGTTGACGTGGCTGTCTTTGGGCGAGCTGTCTCTTCGACCACCCCCACTTCTCTCGCTCGAAGCGGACGGTACGTCGACCACTTCTGTGGGTTCCACCACCAAGTACGCGCTGTCCACACGCGCACACACACCAACGCGTTCGGAAGCACATCCACATGTAATTGGTTGCAAGCGGGCTGCAGGTGATCGGTTCAAGGCAAAAGAAAGCGAGCAAGGATACAAAAAGACAAGACAAATCGAAGCGGAGCAACGGCCACGACCAACAAGGAACCGTAGGCTAAAGGACAAGACACAAAAGACAAAAGGTAAGACAAGTAGTGAAAAGGAAAGTGTTACTCAAGGTCAGCGAGTTTCGCAGGTGAACCGCGAAGTGCACATTTGGGATAGTGCTGTTGCCAACTGATTTTATCACAGTAACATGATCACAGTGGAGAAGCAGGGTATCGATCCCTGTACCTCTCGCATGCTAAGCGAGCGCTCTACCATTTGAGCTACATCCCCATGACAACACCCTACGTGCTCTACCTCAAAACAAAGCCTGCACACGCGCCTACATACACCAAACGCGCACCCATCACTGCCACCACACACAACCACACACAACCACACAACCACACATACACACACGCCGCGCGCTCTACACACACTCCCTCAACCACGGGGACCGCTTTCACCCGTGGACAACAACCACCAACAATCACCTCGCACACCCGCCGATCTACCTATCGTCGCAGCACACAGCCCGTTCCCAACTGTATCCGAGCCGCCTGACGCTATAGTGGCTTCGGAGCGGGGCTAAGCTCAGTTGACGTGGCTGTCTTTGGGCGAGCTGTCTCTTCGACCACCCCCACTTCTCTCGCTCGAAGCGGACGGTACGTCGACCACTTCTGTGGGTTCCACCACCAAGTACGCGCTGTCCACACGCGCACACACAAACGCGTTCGGAAGCACATCCACATGTAATTGGTTGCAAGCGGGCTGCAGGTGATCGGTTCAAGGCAAAAGAAAGCGAGCAAGGATACAAAAAGACAAGACAAATCGAAGCGGAGCAACGGCCACGACCAACAAGGAACCGTAGGCTAAAGGACAAGACACAAAAGACAAAAGGTAAGACAAGTAGTGAAAAGGAAAGTGTTACTCAAGGTCAGCGAGTTTCGCAGGTGAACCGCGAAGTGCACATTTGGGATAGTGCTGTTGCCAACTGATTTTATCACAGTAACATGATCACAGTGGAGAAGCAGGGTATCGATCCCTGTACCTCTCGCATGCTAAGCGAGCGCTCTACCATTTGAGCTACATCCCCATGACAACACCCTACGTGCTCTACCTCAAAACAAAGCCTGCACACGCGCCTACATACACCAAACGCGCACCCATCACTGCCACCACACACAACCACACACAACCACACAACCACACATACACACACGCCGCGCGCTCTACACACTCCCTCAACCACGGGGACCGCTTTCACCCGTGGACAACAACCACCAACAATCACCTCGCACACCCGCCGATCTACCTATCGTCGCAGCACACAGCCCGTTCCCAACTGTATCCGAGCCGCCTGACGCTATAGTGGCTTCGGAGCGGGGCTAAGCTCAGTTGACGTGGCTGTCTTTGGGCGAGCTGTCTCTTCGACCACCCCCACTTCTCTCGCTCGAAGCGGACGGTACGTCGACCACTTCTGTGGGTTCCACCACCAAGTACGCGCTGTCCACACGCGCACACACACCAACGCGTTCGGAAGCACATCCACATGTAATTGGTTGCAAGCGGGCTGCAGGTGATCGGTTCAAGGCAAAAGAAAGCGAGCAAGGATACAAAAAGACAAGACAAATCGAAGCGGAGCAACGGCCACGACCAACAAGGAACCGTAGGCTAAAGGACAAGACACAAAAGACAAAAGGTAAGACAAGTAGTGAAAAGGAAAGTGTTACTCAAGGTCAGCGAGTTTCGCAGGTGAACCGCGAAGTGCACATTTGGGATAGTGCTGTTGCCAACTGATTTTATCACAGTAACATGATCACAGTGGAGAAGCAGGGTATCGATCCCTGTACCTCTCGCATGCTAAGCGAGCGCTCTACCATTTGAGCTACATCCCCATGACAACACCCTACGTGCTCTACCTCAAAACAAAGCCTGCACACGCGCCTACATACACCAAACGCGCACCCATCACTGCCACCACACACAACCACACACAACCACACAACACACACACACGCCGCGCGCTCTACACACACTCCTCAACCACGGGGACCGCTTTCACCCGTGGACAACAACCACCAACAATCACCTCGCACACCCGCCGATCTACCTATCGTCGCAGCACACAGCCCGTTCCCAACTGTATCCGAGCCGCCTGACGCTATAGTGGCTTCGGAGCGGGGCTAAGCTCAGTTGACGTGGCTGTCTTTGGGCGAGCTGTCTCTTCGACCACCCCCACTTCTCTCGCTCGAAGCGGACGGTACGTCGACCACTTCTGTGGGTTCCACCACCAAGTACGCGCTGTCCACACGCGCACACACACGCGTTCGGAAGCACATCCACATGTAATTGGTTGCAAGCGGGCTGCAGGTGATCGGTTCAAGGCAAAAGAAAGCGAGCAAGGATACAAAAAGACAAGACAAATCGAAGCGGAGCAACGGCCACGACCAACAAGGAACCGTAGGCTAAAGGACAAGACACAAAAGACAAAAGGTAAGACAAGTAGTGAAAAGGAAAGTGTTACTCAAGGTCAGCGAGTTTCGCAGGTGAACCGCGAAGTGCACATTTGGGATAGTGCTGTTGCCAACTGATTTTATCACAGTAACATGATCACAGTGGAGAAGCAGGGTATCGATCCCTGTACCTCTCGCATGCTAAGCGAGCGCTCTACCATTTGAGCTACATCCCCATGACAACACCCTACGTGCTCTACCTCAAAACAAAGCCTGCACACGCGCCTACATACACCAAACGCGCACCCATCACTGCCACCACACACAACCACACACAACCACACAACCACACATACACACACGCCGCGCGCTCTACACACACTCCCTCAACCACGGGGACCGCTTTCACCCGTGGACAACAACCACCAACAATCACCTCGCACACCCGCCGATCTACCTATCGTCGCAGCACACAGCCCGTTCCCAACTGTATCCGAGCCGCCTGACGCTATAGTGGCTTCGGAGCGGGGCTAAGCTCAGTTGACGTGGCTGTCTTTGGGCGAGCTGTCTCTTCGACCACCCCCACTTCTCTCGCTCGAAGCGGACGGTACGTCGACCACTTCTGTGGGTTCCACCACCAAGTACGCGCTGTCCACACGCGCACACACACCAACGCGTTCGGAAGCACATCCACATGTAATTGGTTGCAAGCGGGCTGCAGGTGATCGGTTCAAGGCAAAAGAAAGCGAGCAAGGATACAAAAAGACAAGACAAATCGAAGCGGAGCAACGGCCACGACCAACAAGGAACCGTAGGCTAAAGGACAAGACACAAAAGACAAAAGGTAAGACAAGTAGTGAAAAGGAAAGTGTTACTCAAGGTCAGCGAGTTTCGCAGGTGAACCGCGAAGTGCACATTTGGGATAGTGCTGTTGCCAACTGATTTTATCACAGTAACATGATCACAGTGGAGAAGCAGGGTATCGATCCCTGTACCTCTCGCATGCTAAGCGAGCGCTCTACCATTTGAGCTACATCCCCATGACAACACCCTACGTGCTCTACCTCAAAACAAAGCCTGCACACGCGCCTACATACACCAAACGCGCACCCATCACTGCCACCACACACAACCACACACAACCACACAACCACACATACACACACGCCGCGCTCTACACACACTCCCTCAACCACGGGGACCGCTTTCACCCGTGGACAACAACCACCAACAATCACCTCGCACACCCGCCGATCTACCTATCGTCGCAGCACACAGCCCGTTCCCAACTGTATCCGAGCCGCCTGACGCTATAGTGGCTTCGGAGCGGGGCTAAGCTCAGTTGACGTGGCTGTCTTTGGGCGAGCTGTCTCTTCGACCACCCCCACTTCTCTCGCTCGAAGCGGACGGTACGTCGACCACTTCTGTGGGTTCCACCACCAAGTACGCGCTGTCCACACGCGCACACACACCAACGCGTTCGGAAGCACATCCACATGTAATTGGTTGCAAGCGGGCTGCAGGTGATCGGTTCAAGGCAAAAGAAAGCGAGCAAGGATACAAAAAGACAAGACAAATCGAAGCGGAGCAACGGCCACGACCAACAAGGAACCGTAGGCTAAAGGACAAGACACAAAAGACAAAAGGTAAGACAAGTAGTGAAAAGGAAAGTGTTACTCAAGGTCAGCGAGTTTCGCAGGTGAACCGCGAAGTGCACATTTGGGATAGTGCTGTTGCCAACTGATTTTATCACAGTAACATGATCACAGTGGAGAAGCAGGGTATCGATCCCTGTACCTCTCGCATGCTAAGCGAGCGCTCTACCATTTGAGCTACATCCCCATGACAACACCCTACGTGCTCTACCTCAAAACAAAGCCTGCACACGCGCCTACATACACCAAACGCGCACCCATCACTGCCACCACACACAACCACACACAACCACACAACCACACATACACACACGCCGCGCGCTCTACACACACTCCCTCAACCACGGGGACCGCTTTCACCCGTGGACAACAACCACCAACAATCACCTCGCACACCCGCCGATCTACCTATCGTCGCAGCACACAGCCCGTTCCCAACTGTATCCGAGCCGCCTGACGCTATAGTGGCTTCGGAGCGGGGCTAAGCTCAGTTGACGTGGCTGTCTTTGGGCGAGCTGTCTCTTCGACCACCCCCACTTCTCTCGCTCGAAGCGGACGGTACGTCGACCACTTCTGTGGGTTCCACCACCAAGTACGCGCTGTCCACACGCGCACACACACCAACGCGTTCGGAAGCACATCCACATGTAATTGGTTGCAAGCGGGCTGCAGGTGATCGGTTCAAGGCAAAAGAAAGCGAGCAAGGATACAAAAAGACAAGACAAATCGAAGCGGAGCAACGGCCACGACCAACAAGGAACCGTAGGCTAAAGGACAAGACACAAAAGACAAAAGGTAAGACAAGTAGTGAAAAGGAAAGTGTTACTCAAGGTCAGCGAGTTTCGCAGGTGAACCGCGAAGTGCACATTTGGGATAGTGCTGTTGCCAACTGATTTTATCACAGTAACATGATCACAGTGGAGAAGCAGGGTATCGATCCCTGTACCTCTCGCATGCTAAGCGAGCGCTCTACCATTTGAGCTACATCCCCATGACAACACCCTACGTGCTCTACCTCAAAACAAAGCCTGCACACGCGCCTACATACACCAAACGCGCACCCATCACTGCCACCACACACAACCACACACAACCACACAACCACACATACACACACGCCGCGCGCTCTACACACACTCCCTCAACCACGGGGACCGCTTTCACCCGTGGACAACAACCACCAACAATCACCTCGCACACCCGCCGATCTACCTATCGTCGCAGCACACAGCCCGTTCCCAACTGTATCCGAGCCGCCTGACGCTATAGTGGCTTCGGAGCGGGGCTAAGCTCAGTTGACGTGGCTGTCTTTGGGCGAGCTGTCTCTTCGACCACCCCCACTTCTCTCGCTCGAAGCGGACGGTACGTCGACCACTTCTGTGGGTTCCACCACCAAGTACGCGCTGTCCACACGCGCACACACACCAACGCGTTCGGAAGCACATCCACATGTAATTGGTTGCAAGCGGGCTGCAGGTGATCGGTTCAAGGCAAAAGAAAGCGAGCAAGGATACAAAAGACAAGACAAATCGAAGCGGAGCAACGGCCACGACCAACAAGGAACCGTAGGCTAAAGGACAAGACACAAAAGACAAAAGGTAAGACAAGTAGTGAAAAGGAAAGTGTTACTCAAGGTCAGCGAGTTTCGCAGGTGAACCGCGAAGTGCACATTTGGGATAGTGCTGTTGCCAACTGATTTTATCACAGTAACATGATCACAGTGGAGAAGCAGGGTATCGATCCCTGTACCTCTCGCATGCTAAGCGAGCGCTCTACCATTTGAGCTACATCCCCATGACAACACCCTACGTGCTCTACCTCAAAACAAAGCCTGCACACGCGCCTACATACACCAAACGCGCACCCATCACTGCCACCACACACAACCACACACAACCACACAACCACACATACACACACGCCGCGCGCTCTACACACACTCCCTCAACCACGGGGACCGCTTTCACCCGTGGACAACAACCACCAACAATCACCTCGCACACCCGCCGATCTACCTATCGTCGCAGCACACAGCCCGTTCCCAACTGTATCCGAGCCGCCTGACGCTATAGTGGCTTCGGAGCGGGGCTAAGCTCAGTTGACGTGGCTGTCTTTGGGCGAGCTGTCTCTTCGACCACCCCCACTTCTCTCGCTCGAAGCGGACGGTACGTCGACCACTTCTGTGGGTTCCACCACCAAGTACGCGCTGTCCACACGCGCACACACACCAACGCGTTCGGAAGCACATCCACATGTAATTGGTTGCAAGCGGGCTGCAGGTGATCGGTTCAAGGCAAAAGAAAGCGAGCAAGGATACAAAAGACAAGACAAATCGAAGCGGAGCAACGGCCACGACCAACAAGGAACCGTAGGCTAAAGGACAAGACACAAAAGACAAAAGGTAAGACAAGTAGTGAAAAGGAAAGTGTTACTCAAGGTCAGCGAGTTTCGCAGGTGAACCGCGAAGTGCACATTTGGGATAGTGCTGTTGCCAACTGATTTTATCACAGTAACATGATCACAGTGGAGAAGCAGGGTATCGATCCCTGTACCTCTCGCATGCTAAGCGAGCGCTCTACCATTTGAGCTACATCCCCATGACAACACCCTACGTGCTCTACCTCAAAACAAAGCCTGCACACGCGCCTACATACACCAAACGCGCACCCATCACTGCCACCACACACAACCACACACAACCACACAACCACACATACACACACGCCGCGCGCTCTACACACACTCCCTCAACCACGGGGACCGCTTTCACCCGTGGACAACAACCACCAACAATCACCTCGCACACCCGCCGATCTACCTATCGTCGCAGCACACAGCCCGTTCCCAACTGTATCCGAGCCGCCTGACGCTATAGTGGCTTCGGAGCGGGGCTAAGCTCAGTTGACGTGGCTGTCTTTGGGCGAGCTGTCTCTTCGACCACCCCCACTTCTCTCGCTCGAAGCGGACGGTACGTCGACCACTTCTGTGGGTTCCACCACCAAGTACGCGCTGTCCACACGCGCACACACACCAACGCGTTCGGAAGCACATCCACATGTAATTGGTTGCAAGCGGGCTGCAGGTGATCGGTTCAAGGCAAAAGAAAGCGAGCAAGGATACAAAAAGACAAGACAAATCGAAGCGGAGCAACGGCCACGACCAACAAGGAACCGTAGGCTAAAGGACAAGACACAAAAGACAAAAGGTAAGACAAGTAGTGAAAAGGAAAGTGTTACTCAAGGTCAGCGAGTTTCGCAGGTGAACCGCGAAGTGCACATTTGGGATAGTGCTGTTGCCAACTGATTTTATCACAGTAACATGATCACAGTGGAGAAGCAGGGTATCGATCCCTGTACCTCTCGCATGCTAAGCGAGCGCTCTACCATTTGAGCTACATCCCCATGACAACACCCTACGTGCTCTACCTCAAAACAAAGCCTGCACACGCGCCTACATACACCAAACGCGCACCCATCACTGCCACCACACACAACCACACACAACCACACAACCACACATACACACACGCCGCGCGCTCTACACACACCCCTCAACCACGGGGACCGCTTTCACCCGTGGACAACAACCACCAACAATCACCTCGCACACCCGCCGATCTACCTATCGTCGCAGCACACAGCCCGTTCCCAACTGTATCCGAGCCGCCTGACGCTATAGTGGCTTCGGAGCGGGGCTAAGCTCAGTTGACGTGGCTGTCTTTGGGCGAGCTGTCTCTTCGACCACCCCCACTTCTCTCGCTCGAAGCGGACGGTACGTCGACCACTTCTGTGGGTTCCACCACCAAGTACGCGCTGTCCACACGCGCACACACACCAACGCGTTCGGAAGCACATCCACATGTAATTGGTTGCAAGCGGGCTGCAGGTGATCGGTTCAAGGCAAAAGAAAGCGAGCAAGGATACAAAAAGACAAGACAAATCGAAGCGGAGCAACGGCCATGACCAACAAGGAACCGTAGGCTAAAGGACAAGACACAAAAGACAAAAGGTAAGACAAGTAGTGAAAAGGGAAGTGTTACTCAAGGTCAGCGAGTTTCGCAGGAGAACCGCGAAGTGCAACGGCCACGGGTGCGGAGTTTGATGGTGCCGTCGTGGTCACCGATGTGGCTGCAACATTAGAGATCGGAGCGAAGCATAGCCATCCTTGGCGTAGACAGTATCGCAGTAAGATCTTCTCGCCTAAACAGCAAGCGTAGGTTAGCGACGATACATCTCAATTAAAAATAACACACTTATCGACGAAGTCGGCCTTCAACCCCCTTGGTATCCACGCCGGGCGGCAGGTACCGTTGGTCGTTACTCAGTCCCGTGGACTTCTTGAAGCCCAGCCCTTTTTCGTCCGCTCACGCCAAATCTGCTGGAAACTTTTCTCGTAGTCGATCATGCCAGGAGTGAATGTCTGGTCTCGACTGCGGATTCTGGAATGAAAGGTTTGCAGAGGCCCGCGGTCTTTCTGTATTCTTATATTGGGAACCCTAATACCTCTGCGAAAATATCATGTCTCATCCGACAGAGACATTACAGCTGACCTGCTTAAATTTATCCAATTCAAACTTCTATATGCGGATTTCGATCGAGAAAGATTCGTTGCGGAGATCGCGGAACATTTTCACCTCTATAAATTAGATTCCGGAGTATCCGTTATGCCGGCTTAGAAGGGTTAAGCGCTATATTGTTGTATTAGTAACAGTTACCCCCGTCATAACAAAGTCGCGCTGCGCACGAAGAAGTTCTGAAATTTATGATTTTCTGGGTTTGAAGTACATGGATTGAAGTGTGCTATGTGAGGGAAAACAATTTTAATGACTTTATTCAATGTCGAGCGCTTGTCACTGGCAAGATGCCAGTTGTTTACAATCACAGTCTAACAAGGGCCTCTTTTAGTTAGTGTGTGCGTGTAGTAGATTTCATACATAGTGCACTAGACCTATATGGCCACGTCGAAAGCGCATCTTCTGTGCCTGATTTGCAACCGCAATATCTGCTTGTGTAGATGACAATACAAGGTACATGTAGCATCCCGGTCAACACACCCCGTTGCGTTAAGGTTTTAGGGTTGAAGGTTTGCCTTCCATATGTACCGTCAGCCAGATAGCCTACGTTACTGGTCAGACGCAGATCAGGCTAATTTTGATTAAAACAATACAGTTAGCTTGTCTCCTTATTACTCTTTATTAAAGACTATTGCGGACACGCACGCCTATACATGACCAGTCGTGTGGCCCTGAAAAGGCAGGACAGCTGAAGTTTGGCGTCAGTCCACGATTCGCCACCCAGCCAAGAAGCGCAACGCAGAGACCTCAAGCGCAACAAAGCACACATAGGCCGGAGACGATCCTCTAAACACGCGGAGATGCGAGACCTACGCCATGGATCGCTGAGATCGTGACTACTATATGCATGGTACGTTTGGTTGTGCTTCCACTTTGACTGTAGGGTGATTTACTAATTTGTGCATGGTTTATTCTACGCTTGTGCGTCTATAGTTTAAACGGATAAATATCACACTAACGTGGTTTATTAATTCATGGGCCATACCAGATCATGGCCCAGAAGCCTCTTTCATCCAATATAATAAATGCAAATTTCCAGCGCATTCAATTTGATTGGACAAACCATTAGTTACCAGATCATGGGCCTCAAAATAAATTGCACCTGTTCTGTAAGATATCATCTCAAGACCCCCAAGAAGATGAAGGCTCGCTTCACGGGCAAAGAGCTTGACAAAGCGATCCAACGCGTCATGGCGGGCGATACTATGACTGCGGTTGTTAACTCGTCACCCGTCTCGGGAACGACATTGAAGCGCTACGTCGCTTCTCAAAGTAAGGCCACACCCTCAAGCGACAGCGTCCTGGTCCCTACGCCTGCGCTACCGGCTGACTGTGAAGAGGATATCACTCAGCTCTCGATGGCTGCAATATTGACGGCTTTGACATCCGCACTGCAGACAAAGGCTTCCTAAATGGGGTATTTTTGAGCACTGGATTGGGCAGTTTTCTGAAGCTGTTGGCCCCGACACGACACGCCTGTTGTATTGCTCTGTGATGGATGCTCGTCTCACCTTGACGCGGCAGCTATTCACCGTGCGAGATAATTGGGTATCATCCTCGTGTTTCTGCCCCCAAATGCAACGCATTTAATACAGTGGCTGTATTTAAGGGATTTAAAACGGAAGTTCACAAAATGCTGCGACGTGTGCTAAAAAGCTCTGGCGAAATGAAGATATAAAAACGAGGCTGTGACTATTGATAGCAGGGCATACACGACGAAAATTATCAACGAGAAGAAGACAATTCGCAACGGCTTTCGAGCGTGTGGCATATACCCACTATCATTCCCGGCTTTGGAGGCACGACTCTGAAAAAATGACAACGGAGGAATCGTGCGTGGAGAGCTCGGTCTGGCCAACTGGCTGCGCGTCAGAGAAGAGGCGGGGGGGTAGATCCGTGCCCTGCTGCCGTCTCCATCTCGTAAGAAGAGCTCTCGTAAGACTGCAAACGCGAGGGAAACAATTCTGCGTAAGAGCGGATTACTGGTCACTCCGCCTCGCAAGAAGCGGGCGACCAACAACCGGACGTCAGCAGTGGCGCCTTTCATGTTGATGGGGTCGGAGAATTACATTGCTGTGTCCATCACAACGCAGGGATTGTTCGTCCCACTGGAAGGCGCGCTAGTCTGAGCGGGAGTTGGACTCGCCGCGATGAGGTAAGTTTTATACGAAAGTTTGCAAGGGCCGAAGTGGTCCATGAACTGGTCGGTGCGTAAGAAAAACATAAATTTCAGCATTCAAGACCGTCACAAAACTCTGCAGAGATTGGCTTAGAAACGACGTGAATACCCTTTAATTTTAGTCCAGCGTCCTATGATTGGACACCTACTGCCGCTGGTCTTCCAACGCAATTTTTGGAGTCGGGCAAATAATTTTCTGTTAACATATCGCTGGTGGCCCATGAATTGATTAACCATGTTACTCTTTGTCTCCACTCTTTGTTTCTCATCGTTTGTTTCATTCGAGCCACTTCCGTTTGGAAACTTTTATATTTTTGATTTTATATCGGTGTATACTGAACGGGTTGCCTATTGGTGTGGATCCTATGGTGTGGGTCTTCTGTAGCCATTTGGCGTGGAACCTGCAGCCTGATGGTATTGAGACTGTCTCCTAATGGCGTTGGGCGTTGATCCTACTCTCTGTATGTATTCATATAATACAAGCACCATTAAATAGATATTAAAACAATTAGGCATGTGCTTATCCGTATTTGTCTTTAGACTACTGGTGTACATTCAGCAATAGCCTAGATGCTCCTTGAACAGTGCTGACCTCGGATCTCGTGCTGCAATGCTACAACATGCACTCTGTCCAGATTAGCGATGGGCTCCACGTTGATGCCCACTGGGCCCGCACTTCAACCTCGCCGTCGACAAATCGCTTCCCCGGGCGTGCCGTAAACGGGTACTCCTCTCCACCGTTTGGAGGGAAAAACCCTGGGTCTGGAGCTGCCGCCTTCACAACTCAGACCCGGGGCCGGTGGAGTGCTTAAACGCGCTGCCGGCGGGATTGGAGGCGTCTACAGCTTCCTTGGATCAGTTTGTGCATCTTAGGGCCTTTGAGGCTCTCGGAGTTCTTGGAGTTCTCGCAGAACCTGGGGATTCAGAAAGGCCTTTTAACTTGTTTAGCGAAATGCGTTGTTCTGGGATTTGGTCGAGAATTGCCCAAATAGTTCACTGTTATTGTTGAGCTCTCGTAGAAGCCTGCTCCACAGGTGTCGGTTTGCTTAGTCTTCGAGGCATCGCCCTTGGGGGAGAAGGTGCAAAACGCAGGATTGTCATGGTCAGACGGACAGGCTAAAGACGAATGCGTCGTTTCTGCGACCCAGCAAAATATGCGTAGTGCAGAAAATGGATGGATCGTAATGTCATTTTTACATGAGGTTTTATTAAAATGTGACAATAAGCTGTATTTTACGGGTGCTGCTGTTTCACTTGAACGTTGTATGCAACTTGTTTCAGGCTTACGATAAGTTGTTTTTAAGGGCGCTGCTGTTATACTTAAGTGTAGTAAACTATATATTCTAAATGTTTTACTTGCACGTTGTACAATCTCGCGTAATTTTCTACTCAGTTGACTAACGTTCCAAATGCCATCCTCGTCGACGTCCAGACCACACTGTAGCATCGACTTCTAAGCCCAGTTCAGCCCCTTTTATCCTTCTCCAGGTTCACGCGGCGGACGCACTCGGCTGCAGTCTCTAAGAAGAACTGCTTCCCTGGATTAGCAAGTGCACCGGATTTTGTCGCCCAATCCCCATCTCGAATCGCTTTCATATTGCGCGCCTCGCATATGATCCGCCAGTGATCTTTAATCCTTTGGATAGGAAAACAATCTGCGGGTTGGACTCGATCTGTTGCATTAGCGGGGAAAAACTTGATGCTGGTCCGAAGCTGTTTCGCTTCCGCCTGCACGTCTTGACCTGAATGCCCACTCGCATTATCCATCCAGAGAATACGCTCTCCTGAAAATGGGCCCCCTGGCCCCTAGCAACACACGTCATGTAGCCATTCCGTCATCATGACGTTACTGATAAATGCGCTGGGTGTTGACCGATAGCACACACCATCAAGAGCATCAGGTAGTCCTTGAATGGGATGGCTTGAGTTGACGTTCTTAAATATCAACATTGGACATAAGATCTTATCATTTGAACCCCCTCAGCAAGACGCACATCGTGATTCCTTCTCTTCCTGCAATAATAACGTTCGGTCAAAATTAATTACCGACAGTACGCAAGTAATAACAATTACCAGACACTATCTTGCGATACTTGACCTCTTCAGCACCCTGAAAATCATGTGTCTTGCCATCATCGAGGTCAATTACAAAATGACTCTCGTCCATATTGTATATCTGGTTCGGGTCGATTGTCTTATCGTCGAATTGCCGCTTAAGCCGTCCAAGGTGAGTCGCAATTGCGATGTCAATCTGAAGCTGTTTTTCCTCGCTAACCTGCCTGTTGCTCTTCAGGCGACAGTAGACGATGTCGAAGCGTTCCAGGAAGTCCTGTATGCGTCGTTCAGTCACTTTCTCTCGAAACGGAACGCCTTTGATGGTTAGCGCCTTGTTGTAAACCGGGTGGGTGATGTCTTCAATTAAAACTGTAGCCATCTCCCTGACGAGCCGAGCAGAAAACTTCACGCCTGCACGACGCAACCGTTCAAACTCACTTAATAACTGTGGGTAAAGCCAGTTCCACTGAGCTTCGAGCTTTCGCCCACGACGGCGGACAGCTTTAACAACAAATTGTTGGCGTGTTCCGCGAACGCTAGTTGCATACTTCAGTTGCTTCTTCTCGTCAGGCTTGACACGGGTCGTATCACGCTTGCTCCACCAATCACGGGCTTTATTGCGGTTCACGCGTCGGTTATCAGAGCGAAATAGATCAGGGAAGTGGGAGATAGCTCGCCCACACAAGCCACTCGCCGTTAATTGTGACGTCGATCTCCATCCACTCGACACATTACACGACTGCTGAGTGGAACAACGTGTTGAAGTGAGCGCTTGGTGTCTGCCATCGTTTGTAAAAAGAACTGCTAGAAACAAATGAAGTGTGGTGCAGTTCTCTGCCACCCATCCCAACACACGACTAATTATGGTGCACGTCTAATTCTTGTGTATGTCTAATTATGGTGCACGACTATTTGGGGTTGATGTACTATGCATGCTCACATAAGTAGGCTGGACGACTAATTAAGTGGCACGACTAATAAGGGTGGATGGTATAAAATGTGAAGTCGTATAAATAGTGTACTCCGCATAACTTACATGTTTCTACACACTAACTAACAGTAAGTGGTGTTTGCAAAAGTGTTTGTCTGTTTGTGCATCTATCAGTTCTAAAACAAGAACTACGATGAATTTCGCAGAAGCCATTGCAACTGGTGGTTAGTGGTGCGATGGAAGGTGGGAAACTACATAGATAATTGGGAAAGGGGAAATAAATGCGCTCAAACCAGAGCTGGATTGAGATGACTCGTGGCGATACACGGATACTTGTCAACCTCATTACTTGAGCCAATTGAGTCGAGAGCGCACACTATAATATACAAGTGTCAACCGCCTAACTCCACATACGTGCTAGTCAGATTTGCTATACACTAACTAACAGTTTGCAAACAGTAGTGTTAGCAGTACAGTTAGTGTCTACGTATAGTAGTAAGGAGTTGCGGGCTCAAAGCACAGTAGCCGCCAAGTGTTATGGCTACATGTACGCCTCTAAGGCAAAACTGCCACTTTAAAAGTCTTACCGCGACGGAATTGGCTTGGCCGGGATGCTTAGTGCAATTAAGATTATCATCTATGTCTGCGGTTGCGAAGCAGGCGCAGGAGATGCGCCGAGGACGTGATCATATAGGTCGAGTGCACTCTGTATGAAATCTACTACCGGTACCGTATTCCTTATGTGATTGACGACGCTCACTCATTAGCGACAGATCCTTCAGCCAATCAAAATGCACTAATGATCGTGTCGTTGTGCTTTATGTGCAAGGCGACAGACCAGTCACGCACAGCCATTGCATTGTATTTGACAATCGATTTCGGCCTCGGCGGCAATGCCGCAGCACGAAGGGCGCCCGCGTACTAGCGGAACCGGGTGTGGTGATGCGCGTTTTCAAGAATGGGATGCCCAAACGAGACTGTCTGAGACAAGAGGTCACAGTTCCGGGAATATGACTGAGCGATGGATCTGGACCTGATGACATGGTAAAACGGATGGCGTGCTTTAAGCAGCACGAGGAGGGTGACACACATGACGTACTTCAACATGAATATGACGCGCCAGCGGAGAATTTCGACGCGTGTCCGGACCAAGGGGCGAGAACCAAGATACGGGACAAATCTAGTCGGGAACCGGATCCAAGATCGACAGATCCGGGCCTCAGATCATGTCTATAGCGCGATCAGGTGATTACGCCAGATGTTTCCGGGGATCGGCCGCGAGCGAAGATTACAGAGATGGGGAGGTTCTAGAAGAGGTATATAGCCGGTCATCCGCGGCAGTGGTGGATACATATGGTACGGTCGGAGACGAGATAGGACTTAACCGTAAATCAGAACTGAATTTGCCATCAAGTGCACAAGTGCTTCGCTTCCATCTTCCAACGGGAATTACATTGGCCCTACAAGGTGTCGGCAAGTCTACAAGTAGTTGAACTGGTTGTTTGTGTAAGTCTGGATAATACATTGGCCAGATTTGCCTTACACTAGTGATCTACCTTCAAGTGTTGATATCGGATCCGACGGAGTTATTACTTGGCCCGAGGATCCTCAGTCTCTCAACCCCAGAATCCCCGCAATAGGAAGCGGCAAGTATCGCAAAGGAAGAAACCAACCACACCCCAAAGGCAACCAACCGGCCCTGGATCAAGTCCCGGCCGCCAGATCCAAGCTCGACTTTATCGCTTGGGATCTGGATCCCTAACTGGCAGCAGAGCGAAGACATCCGCGCTGCTCCATCCCCGCGCCCCGCCAGGACGTTCAAGAGTCACATCGCTACATCTCTTCGGAGCGCTAAGAGAGAAGATCCAACCCACCAACGGGTACACAAGGTGAGAAGTTCAGCAAATCGCGGATCGGGGTACCCCCTCCGTTAGTTGGTGTTCGGGCGCTGTTGGGAAGTTGGATCCTGTCTTAACCAGATTTTGACGGATCCCGCTATACCACACGGGCGTAAGGAGCCTAAGCACACCCGCAGCAGCCTCACAAACGGACACAAGCTCAAGGTGGCCAAAAACTTTATAGACGGGGATAGCGTGCAGCAGACGCTTCAAAAGTTCTATCCATTTTTGAGCGACGAAGCGAAGGAACAACGGCGCAAGCTCGTCTACAAATGGCGGAAGATAGTTTCGGTGCTGGAGGAGCGCTGCCAGTCGGCAGCAACGGCGGATATGAGGTATGTCAGGGAGGCCGGTATCACAACCATACTGCCTCGAGATGCTGAGGCGGCCATTATACAGTGGATGAACCTGTTGCGAAAAGATGGGGTACCGGTAAGCTCCATGATGCTGCGTCTGAAGGACAGGTGACGCCGGATGAGACAGACGAGGCGGCCGTTGCATTTGTCATTGAAGTGCAACAAAAGATTCTTGAACTCCGGGTTCGAAAAGTGTTTAACGCAGATCAAACTGGTACAATAATATTGCAATCCGTTGTCAGATTATATAGTTCTAACAACTAATTGGTGCATGTGCAGGTGATTTTTTTAATATCTTCCGAAGGGTACAATTAATACACGTGGTTCGAAAACTGTGTGGGTGTGTCATGGCGGCAAGGACAAGGAGCGTGTGACCGCCATGCTTTTGGGTGATTCAGACGGAGAAAAGTATCCGCCTTTTCTGGTGCTCAAGTCGAATTACTCCACTGTATTGGGCGGGGATCAAGGCAATTGGGAGAAGAGGCGTGGGTTTGGGATTCATGTTTGGAAGGAAGCAAGAGCGATCATGGAGACTTGTGACGTCGAGCTGTATGCTAATCCATCAGCTTGGTGGAACGAGCTGAGCCATATCGAGTGGCTAAAATTAACGTTTGGCGACCGCCTACGTCCTAGACAGCTTGTCATTCTGCTGGTGGATGACTTTTCAGGGCACTGGAACCTTGCTGTGAAAGATTATGCGAAAGAAATCGACGTGCTCCTCATGCCAGTGCCGCCATCATGTACAGCAACCTGCCAGCCAGCATATATAGCGTGTAATAGGCCTTTTAAAGCCAATCTACGTGGTGAGTGGGTGGCGATGCTACGTCGACAACTGCGAGATCACGAAGGATCTACATGCGCATTTGAGTTCAAGCCACCAAAGCGACCTACGCTTTGCGAATGGGTATGTTCAAGCTGGAGCAAGCTCTCCGTATCGACAATCAAGAACGGGTTTCGGCGTGCTCATATTTTGGCGCCTCTTCCGACTCAAGAGCAGCAGCAAGAAGAGCAGCGAGTACCAGAGGCGAATTTTTGTGATGATCAGGAGTTGCGTTTGATAGACGACACTGTTAGAGATATTTTGTCGGACGATGAGCTCAGCTTCTCCGACTTAGAATCGGATAGCGATGCTGTTAACATTTCGCTTTAATATCTTTGCGCACGTCACATAGTTTTCAATCCAGGTAACTTTTATGCTCGTGGAAAGCCCCAGCTCACCTCAATAATTTGACTGTCGCCAATCACATAAGGAATACGGTACATGCACATGCACACTCTATATTAACTGTAAGCGATCCTTGTTATAAATAAACAAGCACTGGCTATTACCTGTACTTCGAAGTTCTTACCCGTGGCACTTCAATACTTTAAGGAAGTTGCTAGTGGTACAAAACAGGAATGATGGTCACATGTATTTTACGCTGGTCATTTATGAAAATTACCAAATCTCTTTTTCAAAAATCATGCGCTTTCTGAGCTTCTTCGTGCGACTTGGAAGGCTCCCACGTTTAGTTTAGATGTTCCAAATTTAGATTTAGAACGTTTTCCAGCCCCAAATTTCAGAGCCCATTTGAATCGCTAAGTGCGATTCTGGTTCAGGCTGTTCCGTGAAGAAGCCCATCAGCAAGTCCGAATCAGCCAGCAGCATGGAGGACGTGGGGCTCGACCGCAAGCTGGTGATTATCGGCCCCACGGACGTGGGAAAGACGTCTATCACCATGCGCTACTGCCACGGCAGCTTCTCCACGCCCACGTCGGCCACCATCGGCGCCTCGTTCCTGCAGAAGCGCGTGATCGTCGGGGACGACGCCGGCGCACGGCGGAAGCTGACGCTGCAGATCTGGGACACGGCCGGACAGGAGCGCTTCCGCTCCATGGCGCCCATGTACTACCGCAACGCCAAGGCGGCCATCCTGGTGTTCGACCTGCAGAGCGAGGCCAGCTTCGACAAGATCAAGGAGTGGTTGCAAGGTGCGGACGACTGACTCCTTACTTATAGTCGGTAGAATCAGGGTCAGAATGCTCACTTTGTTGCTGTTGTTGCTGTTGTTAATGGTGACAGACCTGCAGCATCACGTGGGCGACGATGTAGTGTTAGCGGTCGGGCAACAAGAGCGACGTGCCGTCCGACTTCGACTTCGCCAAGGCGCAGCAGTTCGCGGACGACATCGGAGCGCTCGTGTTCCGTACGAGCGCCAAGTCGGGTGAAGGAGTGCAGGCACTGTTCGAGAGTCTGGCAGTGCAGCTGCTAAAGAAGCACGACCAGGAGCAGCGGACACGAGGCCGCGACGGCTCCAGAGCAGGCAGCGCGGCAGGCGCAGGCTCGTACGGCTACGATGGCAAAGCCCCGTCATTCTGAGTCAAGCCAACGCCTCCGGAAGCAAGTCGTCTAAAGGCGGCTGCTGTTAGGTCGGCGACAGGTCACGTATAGAATGACAGGCGACGAAGGAGAAAGCAGGAGAGAGAAGGGCATCATGCCTTCGCGAGGAAGAGCACTCGGCGTTTATGGATGCTAGCTAAGGATGTTTTTATTCACAGGAAACAAGTCACGTTTCGACTCGTCGTGTGCAATGGTCTATCATCGTTTCTTGTGAAGAGAACAAGAAGAAACCCGAACAGGAATGATAACCGGCATCTGAGAGACTCCAGTAACGAGACCAACGTTAAAACCTCCAACTGGGGCGCACATGACGAACACGAGCTCATTCATTTCCGTTGTAAGTTCTTCATTTAGTCGTCGGCATCCTTGCTAGCTCCGTCCCCGGCCGCGAACACCCGCTGCTACAGACACAAGGACGATGGGCGGATGTCCTTTCGATGCCTTCCACCGTTCCACTAGCTACGCCACCTTGCACTCGTGACCTTGCTTGCCGTCAGAAGACTTACTGCTGGCTCGAGCTGGCGAGCAATGTGTTGATCTTTTCGATCTTGGTGGCGAGCGACAGGTCGATGAAGTAGTTGCCGATCTGCACCTTGAGGCCGCCCAGGATCTCGGGGTCCACGACCGTCTCCAGCAGCAGCTTCTCGTTCTTCTCACACGGCGGCGAGCGCCTTCTTGACCTGGTCCAGCTGGGTCTTGGTCAGCGCGTCAGCCGACGTGACCTTGGCCTGCACCTCTCCGCGGTACGCGCCCATGAGCTTCTTGTACGTGGAGATGACGCCCTTGACGTCTGGCAGACGGCCGTTCTCGGCCAGCACCTCGAACAGGCCAGCCACGGGCTTGGAGAACTTGGCCTTCTCCATGACCTTGGAGATGTCCTCCTTCTTGGAGGCGCGGGCGATCGTGGGGTCGTGCAGGAACGAAGCGAAGTTGGGCTCCTTGGCGATGGTCTCCTCGATGCTCAGGAGCTCCTTCTCCACGGCCTCCAGCTGGTTCTGCTTGGCCGCCACACTGTACAGCGCGTTGGCGTAGCGGGCGTGCAGGCCGAAGAGCTGCAGCTTGGGCTGCGTCATCTGGCCGAAGCTGCCGATCTCCTCCACCTCCTTCGTGGACGCGGCCGCCGCCATGCCGCGCGCCATGGTGGGGGCCACCGCGGCCTTGCGCACCGAGTTCTTGATCGTCGAGGACAGCATTCTGGCAGGCAGGAAGGAGCACAGAACAAGGGGTCAGTCGACTGCAGGGGGAACACACAGCGATCACGCACACTCACCTTCCGTTCCGGCTAAAAGTGGGCTTTAGGGCGAGGGGGACCGATGTGCGGCCTGGAGCCACACATGAAGTTGGTACAGTGTACCAACAATCTAAAACAACCTGTACTTATTTCCGAATTTAACAAAATGACACGTGTTAAATGTGTGCGTAGTGCACTACGGCTTGTAGGGATGCTGCAGGTACATGTACTACCAGTAGCATACTGGCAGTAGGACGGCGGCGTTAAATTGATACTCGGCATCATTTAGGATGCCACATTGCAGGAAGTGGTTTGGAAACCCGACAAGCAAGAGACACTCGTCGTCGGCAGTTCTATCGGTATTTGGGCGAGCGTCAATCATCTCGTGCCGGCACGCGCCATTCACTTGATGCTAGCTCATCGACCATACCGAGTGGTTATCACGTCCGCTGCCGTAGCTTCAGTCGCATCGCCACGTGGTCTCCCTCCTGTTCGTGATCCTGCTGCTGGGGCAAGTGCAGATCGGCGACGCAGCGGTCCAGTTTAATATCCCGAGGCGTGACTCGAGCCTGCACACTCCAGTCACCCAGGAACCGGTTGAAGGCCGTGACCTGCCCCGTCAGCTCCAAGGACTCGTGCGTGAACGTTCGCCGTCCGTCGCGCAGCTCCAGCTGCATGGCCTCGTCAAACAGAGAGAACAACAGGTCTCCGTCCACCTCCGGGGCGTTGCTCTCTTCTCGCTCCTTCTCCAGCTCCTGCAGCGCGTCCGCCAGAGCGCGTCCCAGCAACGTCTGCCTGTACCCGTCCATCGTTTTTTACCAAGAAAAGTAACCTGGTTACGTAGCTGATTTCATGTTCCAGGTTCCTTAACCGATATTGATGCAGATGCAAACATTATCCGATAAGACACAGCTCGGTTGATTTGTCAGTTAATTGTCAGTTAAGGGTCAAGCGCTCCTCCACCAGCACATTATCCTTTCAGAGACCATGGCGCTGCGGGACGAGCACGACTTCCTGAGCGAGAACGAGCGCCAGTTCCTGGCCAATTGCCTGCGTCAGCCGCCCCATGTGCGTGTCGATGGTCGCGAGTTGCTGCAGCAGCGCAAGATCCGCGTGCAGTTCCGTCGTAGCGAGAGTGAGAGCCAAGCGGAGGTGCAGCTGGGCCGCACTCGGTACGTCTGTATCACCTCCTTCCTTTAACCACTTAACATTAACACACCTCCTTCCTGTCTGCTGTTATAACTCTGCAGTGTGATTGGCAACGTGCATGGAGAGATCGTGCCGCCTTTCCCGGACCGACCGACCGAAGGCTTCCTGCACTTTGCTGTGGAGCTGTCGCCCATGGCGTCGCCCAGTTTCGAGGCCTCTGCATCTGCAGGTCGTGGTGCTGCGTCCTCAGTGGCAGCTGCAGAGTTGGCGCGCCTAGTGGAGCGCGGCGTGCGCGAGTCGTGCGCTGGACACAGAGGCGCTGGCCGTCGTGGCTGGCGAGAAGGTCTGGGCGATCACCTGCCACGTGCACGTGGTTGACCACGGCGGCAACCTCGTGGATGCTGCCTCGTTGGCTGCGATTGCAGCGCTCATGCACTACCGACGACCGGAAGTGGCAGTAAAGGAGGGCTCGGCTGGCAACGGAGGAGTCACCGTTTACAGTGTTGACGAGCACGCGGCGGTCCCATTGAGTCTCCACCACATTCCGATTTCGATCTCGTTCTGCTTCCTGCAGCCAGCTCTCAAAACGAACAGCTCCGGTGGAAACGACGATATGGATGCCGATGAGGACGGGGAGCCGATTATTTTCATGGATCCGACGGACCGCGAGGAACGCATCACGGACGCGCGCATGAACTTTACGTTTAACTCGTTCCGTGAGCTCTGTGCCGTACACAAGATTGGTGGAGCTGCCATCTCCCCAGCTACGGTGCTCAGGTGCGCGAACGTGGCAGCAGCGCGTGCTGTAGAACTGACGACGTTCCTCAAGGAAGAGGAGGACAAGGCGGACAAGGAGGCCGTGCAGCGCCGGCGTGCATTGCTTCGCGGTCGCGCATTCGCGGATGTTTCATCAACTGTGGACGAGGCAAGCGCCAAGAGCACGGTGGAGAAGGTGGACTTGGGGGCTATGACCGACTTCTCGACCCTCCATGCACCGATTTCGCTGCGCGATGACCCAACGAAGGAGGAGACTGTCCAACAGGTGACATCTATGGCCGAGCTGCTAGACTCGCTCGAGACGTCTGCCGACCTCGCGGAAAAGCAGCCAAAGACGACCACAGCGGGTCTTGAGATGACGGATGCTGCTCGAAATGAGTTCCGGCAGCTAGCCAACAGCGACACAGTGCGTGATTTGATTCACGGCAGTACGAAACAGCAGTCGAAGTCTGCAAAGAAGAAGCCAGTGGTGGACAGCGATAGCGACAGCGAAGAGGAAGGAGGCGTCCTTCAGAGCGAGTTCGGCACGGTATCAAAACCAGAAGATCCCGTGAAGCCCAAGCCGAGCGCAAAACCTGTGAAGAAAGCTCCGGTGAAGAAGGGCAGAAAGAAGAAGGTTGCGTCGAGCTCAGAAGAAGACGAGGACATGGATCTGAGCGCCGCTATCAAGCGCAAGTAATGTGGCAGGATAAACTAATAGGACACCGGTACGTTTCCCATACGCTTCGTTTCTGACAGGCTTTAAATGTCGTCGAGTGTCGAGTCGAGTCCCGAAAGGTGATTTAACATTGCAGCAGCTCAAGCATCAACGGAGAAGATTGGAGTCGATCGGGCAAAGGTGAAGGCAAAACGGTCGTTACGAAGCGACGCCATGGCTCAAGACCAAATGTGCGGCATCTGCTGTTGGAATGCAGAGAGGGTCAAAGTCTGCATCCGGGTGCGGCCGACCACCACCAAAGGTAATGATTCCGGTCCATTAGACAACGGTGACTCGGTTGTTATCGATGGGGACCAGCAGGTACGCTACATTCCAGGTTGGCTCGTGGAAACCCTATCATGACTATGTTTCTTGGTGCAGACTATAGGCGTTGTCACAAATACAACCTCGGGCGGCGGCACCAGCTTCCGATTCGACCAAGTGCTTTCTGCAGCAGTGGATCAAGCTGGTGTTTTTCGGTTGGTCGGGTCAGACGTGGTGGATGGCGCCTTGAGCGGCTACAACGGCTGCATCTAGCTTACGGCCAGACTGGAGCGGGCAAGACGTTCACCATGTCTGGAGGAGGCCCACGTCGCCGCTTCGAAGACCGCGGACTTATCGCACGAGCATTGTCTCGCGTGTTCCAACGCACTCAACAGGACGCCGACCACTCCTACGCGCTGCGCGTGTCGTATCTCGAGATCTACAACGACCGTCTTATCGATCTACTTGCACCTGACGTTGCAAGCACCGGCACCGACTTGGCGATTCAGGAGAATGCCCGTGGACAGACTTTTGTGCGCGGTCTCACAAAAGCTCTCGTGTCCAGTGAGGAGCAGGCTCTGGACATTGTTTTCCAGGGAGACACAAGCCGTGCAGTGGCTGAGCACGCGCTCAATGCTGCGTCGACACGATCTCACTGCATTTTCACGCTCTATCTGGAGCGCAAGCGGAGTGCCATGTCCTCCCAGCTACTCGATGATGAGAACGACTCGACTGGACCCTCACAAAGCGAAGACGGCGTCGTGTACAGCAAACTGCACTTGGTCGATTTGGCGGGCTCGGGCGCATGAAAAAGACGCTGACCGAGGTTGGCTCGACGCGGGCTAACGAAGCCTGCTATATCAACCGATCGCTGACATTCCTGGAGCAGGTTGTACTCGCGCTAGGGAGCAAGAACCGAGCACACGTGCCATTCCGCCAGACGCCTCTAACCAACTTGCTGAAGGATTCGCTGGGTGGCAATTGTCGGACGCTGTTGGTGGCGTGCGTGTGGCCGTCACCGACACACGCCGACCAAAGTCTGGCCACGCTACGCTTTGCGGCGAGGATGCGTCGTGTTAAGACCCAAGCTGTTGTCAACATTGTCGCGTCGGGATCTGGGGCTGTGGGGTCGAAGCTGGCAAGCGAGGAGCGGGCTACATACCGTGACGAGATTCGGCGGTTACGTGAGGAATTAGTGCTGTACGATGCGCTTGCCGGGCGGACACGGGTTCATCACGAAGGCAAGGAGAGCTTTGCGCAGGAGGAAAGCTCTCGACGGCAACAGATCGCCGCGTTTTTGAAGGATCCTGAGCTGACTCCTCCAATTCAAAGTTTGCGGCAGGCCCAGCGACTACTGCAAACCTTCCGATCGGTTTGCCTCGAGCTAAAATGCTACACCGAGCCAGAGCTAAATCAAACGAGGAAGACCGGAAGCAAGATGGTAACGCAGATCCGAGCGCTGCGCAGTCATACGCCGCCTAGACCCAGTCCGTCTTCTGCTCCAAGCAGCAGCAATAACACGAGTGATGGCAAGGGAGGAACAGTGCTGCCGCCGATCTTCAAATCCAATCAGGGACCCTGGAGAGACCTGCCAGAGCGGCAGGGACGTGTAGCATTCGCTCCAACCCCCAAAGGAACAGACAAGGAGCTATACGAACTCTTCAAGTCTGTAGGAGGTGCTGATCCTGGTGCGGAGGCCCTGCGAGACCTCGAACAGACCAAACTGAACCTTCGCGAGGCAAAGGCTCAGTACGCAACGCTAGCACTCACCGTCAACCGCGTGAAATTGTAAGTGGCTTGCGATTGGCCAGCAACTTCAACTTCGAGATGGCTACATGTTTGATTTGATGCTGACTCACTCGGTTTTGACTGCAGGGAGATAGATAGGTACGCGCTGCGACTCAAGAGCTGCGGGATGGCGCCCTTGCAGTACTACCGACCAGATGAAGGAGGAGGACGATGAGATCGAGCGCCAGAGCGTCCCGTTGCTTCAGCTCCAGGACGCCAAGAAGCGGTACCGCGCCGCGTTCGAGCAGCTCCAAGAGAAGAAGGCGGAGGTGGGCTACTTGGGCAAGATCAAGGCGCAGATGCTGCAGCAGGTGGCGCTGCACTTTCAGGCGTGGAAGGACCGGCAGGAAGGCCCCGAAACGATGGCAGGTGAGTGGCCCGGCTGAGGCGATGTTGCGGGATTTGGCGGCAAGTTCAATTCAAAAATACGGAAAGCAAGAGGCCGGAGCGCGCTTGAAGTAGCCAATCGTGTTGGTGCTTAGACTAACGTTAGTCGCCCTTCGTCAAGCTTGCGTTGCAGCGCCACTTGTGAAGTAATGCTGCAATCGCGCGGTGCCATAACCACTCAAGTCCTTGTAATGACGATACCCTCACTGCCCAGCTCCTTTGGTTGTAGACAGCTCGCTGCAAACGCGCCGACAAACACCCTTGCTGGCGACTGCATCGCCAACAAGGCAAGAAGACTGTCGACGAGCTTTCGTCTCAACCCCGTCCGCCGGAGCGGTGCTGGGTGAAGCTTGGCGGTAGTCGCGCGGACGGCAAGCCTCGATTGCTAACACGGGTACCTTGCACTTCAAGCGACGGGACGTAAACTCGCGCGTGCGGCTGTGTGGCACGCTGACGTCGCGCGCGTTGCCGGCGGCGTTTAAAAATGGGCGGGAAAGACATGCGCATGAGACGCGCCTTGCGATTTAACACCGCCCACCACCGCAAAAACACGACGCTGACCCAACATCGAGTGGTGCAGATTCGCGAGCCGTTTTGGCGCATCAGAGCCACGCGCTCCACCGCACGGACATCGAGGCGGTGGTCGAACGGGGTTTCGCCAGTTATAGATCAAGTTCAAGCGAGGAGAGAACAGCGGTGGCAGCGGCTATTATTACATGTACATGTAGCGCGCCAGGCCAGCACAGGCAAGTCGCTGCCAGCGACTATATGAAGTTCAGCGGCTGTATCCAGGATAGGAAGTTCATGCCCGTCCGTTGTCAAGTTAACGGCACCGGGTTTGCTAACGACCACAAAGACGCGGGACTTGCAGTTCAATATGAGCAAAAAGCCTGCGAATACATGATAATCGCATACCCTTTATAAATCGTTGTATTTGTTTGATAGGGTTATCGTGCTTTCCAACAAGAAGCTTGAGGTTTGTAAGTCTACAACTACATGTATTAATACAAGTCGTGCGTATTAAAAAGTTTAATCAACTCTACGCGTTTCATTTCCAGCTCTCAAAATCACTGGTCGAAATGGTCAATTGCAGGTAAGCGCTGCTTCGAGCGAGACAGTTAAACCACGGCAAGACATCATCGGTCGTTGGATGCGAGGCTGTCCATCGAGAGCGCTGCTCGCGTTCGCCCTCCTGCTATTTTTAATAAAACGCACTTTGCCGTGGGTGCATTCACGCCGGCGCTCACTTGATAGAGGCGACGGGCTGCGCGCCTTTGTAGCGATTTTCCTCGCATCAAGTTGAGTGTGTCAGTTGTGTGTTGCGGGAAAACCCGCCGAGAACCACAAAGCCTTGGCGCCGGCCGAGTTTTTCACCACCATGGTCGCTGCCGTTGAATTGGGCGGTGGTCCGTTGGCCCGCGCTGTTAAAAAGTCATCACAGCGCGGTGTCTATGGCGTGTCCAAGCACCATTGCGATTCAGACGAGAACTGAAGCATACGATAGAGAAACGACCTGCCGAACTGCAACCTGGGGTTGTGGACGTTTTGACTGGGCCCCACTAAGGGCACGTGGTTTAACACCCGATCCGGCCGGAAAACGCGAAGCCCGGCGCATGCATATCTTTGCCGCCGCGCGCGACGCAGCGCAACGCGGAAATCGGCGGCCCAAACAGACCTCATTATCGTTTTGAACGTCTTTCGACCACTTCGTGTGTTCCACCACCACCATCACCATCATGGCCATGACAGTACTACCCAGCTTCCAGACCTTCCTGCAGAACTCGGTCACGCAGCAGCCGCCGTCGCCGCTGCTTAACGGCGAGCAACACCCGCAGAGTCCCAGCTACTCACCCTACGGTTGGCACCAAGCCAGCGGCATGCAACAACTGCCTTACTGCAACAACTACAGCCAGAGCTACTCGCCGACGGCGTCGACCTCGTGCTCCTCCAGCTCCTCCAGCTCCGAGACGGAGGACGAGGACATGATGGCTAGCCGCCGTACGGGTTTCAAGCGTCCGCTCACCAACGTAGGCCTTCTACCGCGCCGCTGTCACCGTCCACTGTGTGCAGCACGGCCGGCAAGCGCGTCAAGAAGAAATACCTCAAGGAGCGCGAACGCTGCGAGATCGTGCGCCGCGTGCGCGCGGGCGAGAAGCAGGCGCACCTGGCCAAGGAGTTTGGCGTCTCGCGCGCCGCCGTGTGCTATCTGCTCAAGCACCAGATAGAGATCATGCGCCGCTCATCGCAGCGCCTCTGAGCCCTTGAAGGAGTGCAGATAGTATTATTATTATTTTATTGATAGCCAGGAGCATCAATACACTGTGCGTCAAATGTCCATTGCTTCGCCTTCTCCATTCGCTTGCCAGCAGCAGACGCCGTTGACGCCGTTTAACTTACTGGGTGGGGCGGAAAGACACGCTTTTGAATGCGCGTCCGTGTCTTTGCCGCAACGAGCAATTCCCGACGGATAGGGAGCTGTCTGTCGACTCGACACAGCACTTCACAATGTACGCCGGCCAGTCAATAATGTTAAAGCACGTCGGAGCGGACATCTGCCGTGCCACGCGCAAAAGCAAGCTGGGTGAACCACGATTGGTATTCGCGCGCACGCGCAGCCGAGGCCAGAGGCCAGAGGAAAGGGGCTGGGCAGCACAAGGAACAACACTCATGGGCACTCCTGCGATCCCAAGCGGAATGAGATGCTGCCTCGTCACAGGCCCTAACTTCAACGCCGCAAAGAGACCGCAAATGCGCGGCAATGCGGCAGCGCCACACCAATATTGTCCGTGGCGAGCACCGACAGTTCTCGATCTCTTGGTGGTGGACCTCGCAAGCGTAGCATGACATGACAACTCCGGCCTAGACTGAGTCGATCTCCTCACGGCATGAAGGACAGACACCGCATCTCCTTGTTCAGATTTACCGCGGCTTCCGCGCTCCAGTGAATAGCTCCGCCGACTGCGGAATTTATCCATGTCGGACGACGATGATAACGCATCGAACTCCTCACCGTCCAGACTCGAGTTTCTCAGGAGCGGAGTGGCGATGCTGGCGATCACGACGGACGATGCTCTAGGCTGCGCCATGACAAAGGTGCTGTACTACAGATTGGAGTTGAGCGGTGTGCAAGTGATGAAGGATATCGCCGATCGGTTCAAGTTGGAATGACTTTTCAAGATCGACCGCCGACTTGTGCACTGCTGGGTTGATGCCGTGCATGGGACGACGGGGCCGTCGAAGTAATCGCGCCCATGTCTCGTGTGTATGTCGCCAAGCATCCTTGGGTCTCGTGAATTCCTGCGGATGCTTCAACGAGCGGCAGAGGTGCTGCAGAGGCTTCGCAGCGGAGACGAATCGCGCTACAGAATCCTCTCGCTGAGGTCGCGATCAAATCGGGGCCACCGTTGTGGCATTGCAGCGGAGGATGGATACACAAAGCCGCAACTCGCGCCTCGATATTATAGTACCGCCGCCATCATCGAGGATACGGGCGATGGCTTTGCCGGAGCTAAAAATCCCGCGACCGAGCCGGCTGAACGGATAAACGGTGAAGCCAACAATGTCGCGGGGTTGATTGATGTGAGCAGCCAATTCAGCAGGACTATAATAGGCAGCGATGACCACCGGCAAACAGACTCGGGTTCATACATGCGACTATCGCAGCGGGTTCCAATGGTGACCACCATTCTAGCGACTTAAGTCGGCGATTTCCATAAGTCGCTAGAATGGTGGTCGACCCAAGAAAAGTGATTGCGCCGGCCGTGAATCCTTACGACGGTCGGACAAGAACTCCCTGTTGAATCGTATATTATGTTATTGCGCAGGTCTTGCGTGATAAGAGTGTCCCTTGGCAGATTACGCATCGGCCCGTGTCTCGACCTAGCCATAGCCGGGCCATATTACGCAAATTATGCGGTTTCGTTCCCGCTGGACGGACGCGATTACGCCGGTACGGTGCCCACCTCCCGCTGCTCGGTCTCTCATATCGGCCGCTCCATCCATCACTACCCAATCGACCTGGCAGCAGGCAAGCTCCTTTTAATCGACCATGATGCTCTCGACGCAACACCAAGTGTATCACCAGCACCGTCACTCCAGCAGTAGCAGCTCCACCGCGGCCTCCCGCAAGCGCCCAGCCCCCACCCCATTGGCGCCACTCGCCGCCCTTCTCGAGCAGGTCTCGCTCCGTGTCACCTCCAACCGCCTCAGCAAACGCGACGTGCGCTATGAGCTTCAGGTGGAACACTCCGCCTCGCAGATCCGCTGGCGTCGCGCGCGCTCCTTCGATGAGTACAAGACCTTCCAGACGCAGCTGCTGGCGGCCCTGCGCCTCGGCCACTTCTGCCAGGCCGAGTGTCCGTGGCTCTACTCGTTCGTCAAGAGCTACTTCCCAGGCTCTGGCTCGCTCTTCGGACTGGGCAGCCACAGCGACTGCGCCGTGGAGAAGCGCCGCGACGCGCTGGAGCACGTGCTCACGTCGCTGCAGAAGTTCGTCGTGAACCGCCAGAACGCGGCGGCCTGCTCCATTGTGGCCGGCCGCGTGACGCAGCTGGTGGTGGACTTCGTGCTGGGCGACGTGAGCGACAAGCGCCACCCGCTGAACGCGCTGGTCGGCTGCACTGGCACTGGCACTGGCAGCAGCCACAGCTTCAGCCTCGGCAGTCTGCGCGACAGCGTGTGCTCGTCCATGTCGGTGACGTCGGACGAGGGCGACGAGCTGGCGGACGAAGCGGAGGACGCCGGCGTGTGCATGCTGTGCAACTCGAGTCTGGACGGCGAGGCGTTCAGCACGTCGACGTCTTCGTCAGAGACGGACAGTTTCCGCAGCACCTCGAGTCGCCGCAGCAGCGTGCTGAGCTACACCACGACGCTGTCGTGCGGACACCACTTTCACGATGAGTGCATCGTGTCCAAGCTGAACGAGGAGATGCGATGCCCCACGTGCCACGCGGAGGTCGACTCGTTCTGAAGCGGGATAGCTCCGTTCTGTTGTAAAAAGCTTATTTATTCATGCACAGCGCATGCCGAGCACACACCAATGATATCACTTTTGATTGACTTTAGTTTGTTGAGCCTTTCAATTAAGTGCAGCGAGTTTACCGGTAGTCGAATGAAATGCATACATGTACATGTACAGTCGGCGAATCCCTGAAAGAGGTAGCGTATCCGGATATGGCTACAGACCATTAGGCGCACGTGTTTTTCCTAAGATCGTATGTACTGTAGTAGCTCGCTAAGGCAGAGTGGTGCCTGGAAATTGCTGCAATGTTCTTCTGTAGCCGGCGAAAAGAAATTGAACTCCCGATAATGTAATCTGGTTGAAGGGGAGCAGTTTAGTTGCGGCGCTGTCGTTTTCGTGAGACCAGTGGCCATTACAGAAAACTGAGCATGGTGAGAACTGTAACTACGCTCGACTACATGTAGTCTACATGATGTAGATTAGCCTGCCACGAGCGCAGGAAAAACTACTACGAGTATTTTACTACTGGTACTCTGAAAAGCGCAAAAAGTGATTCAGGAAAGTGACGAGGGCTAGTTCAATTGAAGTACCTGTATGATACAGGCTTTATCATGTTGAGAGAACTGTCTTTCGCTGAATCAGCGAGCAGTACAGATCTCAGAGCCGAGTATGATTTTGTAGCCACACAAGTACTTTGAAGTACTTCGAAGTAATTTGCAGGTGCCTCAATTGAGGCATGGATACTGCAGCCAGTAGCCCTCGAAGAAAGGCCGATAAACGAATAAACGAAGCAATGGAAGAAGAAGAAAAACATTTATCAAGCTCTGTTATTTATACATGTATGCCATGCCCACTGCTTAAGTTTAAAATCGATGTCATGGCTCAATCTGGTAGCGTGATAGCGAGGAGCAGTGGCGGTATTTTACAAGAGAAACATTATTTGGTTATCGGTTCTCCAAAACTAACTCCATTCTACCTACTATCCTAATCTTCCAAAGTAGACCCTGTTGAGACCGTCGGAATTCACTTCCAGCGGATCAATTCCTTCTGTGGATCGATCTAGCGCTTCGCAAACTTCATCGAACTTTCATGCAATCTCTCAATAACGTCCCGTAGAGTGGCCTCTGTATTCCTGGCTGAACCTTTTAAAGGGGTAGATTATCGTGGCAGTACTGCATGTCTGATTCATTCAATAATTCGCTGCGAGCACAAGCAAGTTTTTGCCTTCTGAGGTACCTAAATTCCAGCTCTCAGTCTATTTCAAGTATTTTAATACTTGAAATAGACTGAGAGCTTGTTCCAGTGTATGGGGTGCAGCTGTGAAGTCACAACAAGAGTCATTATGAAGGCAAATGACACGATGCCTGCATTGGTTTGTACGTGAGCTACATGTATCTACCGGTACATACTTCGAATTAGTACATTTACATATGGAGCCGTAAAAACATTATACCTGACTGAGCAACGAAAAGCAATGGTTGTTTGATATCGAGGTTTGCGCTTCAAATAATTACGCGCAGCTTTAATTGAAAGTGGATACAACGCTGCAGCACGAGTAAAAAGTTGTATCACCAGAACAGTCGTTTACTGTTGAAGTTTTGTATTTCTGAGGCACCATGTGTTACCGAGTCCAAGACTTCACCTGTCGTCGAATGTAGCAGCGATCACTTTGCATACCGTAATTACATAAGGCTCCGTAAGGTCGAGCTAGAGAGGCGGTGGTTTCAGATCCACCGGAGCGAGTAGCCGTCTGCTCGCCTCACTCTCTTAAAAGCAACAATCTAAGCAGAACAACCCCACTGAGCCATCTTGCTAAAGCTCCTATCCAACCAAGCTTCCTCGACAATCACCGCAAAGGAAGCCACACAGCGAGAGGAAAGTCTGCTCTCGGTGTAAGTGGCACCATATTGCAATTACCATGTAGTTTAATGTGTTAGCGAAATCGTACTCGGCTCTGAGATCTGTACTGCTCGCTGATTCAGCGAAAGACAGTTCTCTCAACATGATAAAGCCTGTATCATACAGGTACTTCAATTGAACTAGCCCTCGTCACTTTCCTGAATCACTTTTGCGCTTTTCAGAGTACCAGTAGTAAAATACTCGTAGTAGTTTTTTCCTGCGCTCGTGGCAGGCTAATCTACATCATGTAGACTACATGTAGTCGAGCGTAGTTACAGTTCTCACCATGCTCAGTTTTCTGTAATGGCCACTGGTCTCACGAAAACGACAGCGCCGCAACTAAACTGCTCCCCTTCAACCAGATTACATTATCGGGAGTTCAATTTCTTTTCGCCGGCTACAGAAGAACATTGCAGCAATTTCCAGGCACCACTCTGCCTTAGCGAGCTACTACAGTACATACGATCTTAGGAAAAACACGTGCGCCTAATGGTCTGTAGCCATATCCGGATACGCTACCTCTTTCAGGGATTCGCCGACTGTACATGTACATGTATGCATTTCATTCGACTACCGGTAAACTCGCTGCACTTAATTGAAAGGCTCAACAAACTAAAGTCAATCAAAAGTGATATCATTGGTGTGTGCTCGGCATGCGCTGTGCATGAATAAATAAGCTTTTACAACAGAACGGAGCTATCCCGCTTCAGAACGAGTCGACCTCCGCGTGGCACGTGGGGCATCGCATCTCCTCGTTCAGCTTGGACACGATGCACTCATCGTGAAAGTGGTGTCCGCACGACAGCGTCGTGGTGTAGCTCAGCACGCTGCTGCGGCGACTCGAGGTGCTGCGGAAACTGTCCGTCTCTGACGAAGACGTCGACGTGCTGAACGCCTCGCCGTCCAGACTCGAGTTGCACAGCATGCACACGCCGGCGTCCTCCGCTTCGTCCGCCAGCTCGTCGCCCTCGTCCGACGTCACCGACATGGACGAGCACACGCTGTCGCGCAGACTGCCGAGGCTGAAGCTGTGGCTGCTGCCAGTGCCAGTGCCAGTGCAGCCGACCAGCGCGTTCAGCGGGTGGCGCTTGTCGCTCACGTCGCCCAGCACGAAGTCCACCACCAGCTGCGTCACGCGGCCGGCCACAATGGAGCAGGCCGCCGCGTTCTGGCGGTTCACGACGAACTTCTGCAGCGACGTGAGCACGTGCTCCAGCGCGTCGCGGCGCTTCTCCACGGCGCAGTCGCTGTGGCTGCCCAGTCCGAAGAGCGAGCCAGAGCCTGGGAAGTAGCTCTTGACGAACGAGTAGAGCCACGGACACTCGGCCTGGCAGAAGTGGCCGAGGCGCAGGGCCGCCAGCAGCTGCGTCTGGAAGGTCTTGTACTCATCGAAGGAGCGCGCGCGACGCCAGCGGATCTGCGAGGCGGAGTGTTCCACCTGAAGCTCATAGCGCACGTCGCGTTTGCTGAGGCGGTTGGAGGTGACACGGAGCGAGACCTGCTCGAGAAGGGCGGCGAGTGGCGCCAATGGGGTGGGGCTGGGCGCTTGCGGGAGGCCGCGGTGGAGCTGCTACTGCTGGAGTGACGGTGCTGGTGATACACTTGGTGTTGCGTCGAGAGCATCATGGTCGATTAAAAGGAGCTTGCCTGCTGCCAGGTCGATTGGGTAGTGATGGATGGAGCGGCCGATATGAGAGACCGAGCAGCGGGAGGTGGGCACCGTACCGGCGTAATCGCGTCCGTCCAGCGGGAACGAAACCGCATAATTTGCGTAATATGGCCCGGCTATGGCTAGGTCGAGACACGGGCCGATGCGTAATCTGCCAAGGGACACTCTTATCACGCAAGACCTGCGCAATAACATAATATACGATTCAACAGGGAGTTCTTGTCCGACCGTCGTAAGGATTCACGGCCGGCGCAATCATTTTCTTGGGTCGACCACCATTCTAGCGACTTATGGAAATCGCCGACTTAAGTCGCTAGAATGGTGGTCGACCCATTGGAACCCGCTGCGATAGTCGCATGTATGAACCCGAGTCTGTTTGCCGGTGGTCATCGCTGCCTATTATAGTCCTGCTGAATTGGCTGCTCACATCAATCAACCCCGCGACATTGTTGGCTTCACCGTTTATCCGTTCAGCCGGCTCGGTCGCGGGATTTTTAGCTCCGGCAAAGCCATCGCCCGTATCCTCGATGATGGCGGCGGTACTATAATATCGAGGCGCGAGTTGCGGCTTTGTGTATCCATCCTCCGCTGCAATGCCACAACGGTGGCCCCGATTTGATCGCGACCTCAGCGAGAGGATTCTGTAGCGCGATTCGTCTCCGCTGCGAAGCCTCTGCAGCACCTCTGCCGCTCGTTGAAGCATCCGCAGGAATTCACGAGACCCAAGGATGCTTGGCGACATACACACGAGACATGGGCGCGATTACTTCGACGGCCCCGTCGTCCCATGCACGGCATCAACCCAGCAGTGCACAAGTCGGCGGTCGATCTTGAAAAGTCATTCCAACTTGAACCGATCGGCGATATCCTTCATCACTTGCACACCACACAACTCCAATCTGTAGTACAGAACCTTTGCCATGGCGCAGCATTGCCCACTCATCGCGCGAGCTACAGCAATGCAATTCTAGTCTGGACGGTGGTCGTTGTAAATGAAAATGAAGAGAGCTATTAAAAGAAATACTAGAACAGGTATTACAGTGGTGCTGCCTGGCTGGACCATATCCGATCGAAAGCACACTGTGTCTCACAAGTTTTTTAGACTTGATTTCTTCTCAAATCGCGATATATTATCCTGGGTTATAAGTTTATAGCGGTGCCGAAAACGAGGTGCGCCACTGTTTATATATAATACATGTGGTTGGTGCCGCTCGCTTCAATAAGCTTCCAGTACTATTTTTATTGCCACGCATATGTTTTATATTCGTAAATTTTACTGATTACTTCTACAACAACCCTAAGCCCACTACGACTCGCAAGCTTCGCCTCCGCTTGCCAGTCAAGCACTGCTGGTCCTGGGTTTGCACCGCGTGCTTCGCACACGGCCTTCAAACCGCAGGCGTACTCACTACGCTCGTCTCACGTGGTGTGCATCTCCATGATCCCTAACCCCGCTACGGCTGGCAAGCTTCGCCTTCGCTTGACAGCCAAACACTGATTGGTCCTGGGTTTGCACCCGCGTGCTTCGCACACGGGCTTCAAACCGCAGGCGTACTCTGCGCTCGCCTCCTCAGTATGTCTCATGGCCACCTTCGCTGCGCTCGAGGGGGAATGGTGATGTCAACAATTAGCACGCTATGCAAAGTGACAATGTATTGATGCATCTCATACTACCGTCCCACATCTACCCATCTCCTCGCAGCAATCGTGTATCGCCTCTCATATGTTGTATTTCATACTATCTTCTTCTTTTGTCGTCTCTCATACTATTTCGCCTCGTCCATTCAGTTTAAGTATGGTATTTACACCGTTATATTTTGGCTATGTACGATTTGATGTACACCACACCAATAAAGTGTAGTACACACCAACTTCCTATGAATTCTCCAATAAAATGTATAGTGAAGAGTGATACCAGCGTATAGCGCCCATCTACATATAGTGTATATAATGCGTAGTGTATATTACACAGTCCTGTAAATGGCGTATAGGTATAGTTTGGTACAATGCACACATCTTACCGGTATAGTGTATAGTATGGGGTGTTGCATAAATAATATAATTGATAGACTGAGAGTACAGTACACAGAGTAGAGCACGTTGTATGCACAGTGCCGATATATATCATGCACAGTGCCAGCTGTGTTCTTGGCTACCGATGCCAGGCACCAGCATCGTATAATGTCTGGCACCGATCTGGCAAGGTATTACAAAAGCACTTGCTACTGCGCCCGATTTGCAGTCCCACGCCAGGTTTTGTTATGTTTTTGTAATTTGTGTAATCGCAGGGGGCGGTCTTGCCGTTATTGACCAATCGGTTTGTTTCGTGTTCCTGCAGAAATATTTGCATTTCGGCTAATGGGAAGACCGGATATGGTCGGGATCGTGCTACCAATCGTAGTCAGTGTGACAGTGTTTAAATTTGGCCAATGTGGGGCCTTCGCTTCGCTCGGCTGTTTGGAAGGCCGTTTTTAGCGAATAAGGCGCCGCTTCGCTGCGCTTGGCAGATATATTTTAGCCAATCGAAAGTCCGGATTTGCGTTACCTGGGGTGCGTACGGACATACGGACAGACGGACGGACAGGTTTCTCTGTTACGGGGGATTTGCGGCATCATGCCGCAGGAATGACATGATATGACAACGTCTGCCTAAATGAAGCAGTCTCCGCACGGCAAGTGGGACACTGCATCTTCTTTTACGGCTTCACCACGATACATTCGTCGTGGAATCGGTGCCGCACTGCAGCGCTATCAAGAGCTGCGTCGGATCGATGACCTGCGGAAGATATAAGTTTCCTTTGAATTTCAATCTGGTTACATATTAAACGGGTCTACTGCGGGTCTGGTAAGGGTGAGGGTAGGGCCTGTGTTTTTCACAGGTCAGGCCCTGGTCAGGCTGACCCCGCACCTGACCCGTAAAATACAAGTTGCGTCCTCAAGTAAAATACTTTCTTGAATATACCGATATTCAACCGGTATGCCGAGTTGTGTCGTTTCGAAATAAAATCTTGCAAGTGTCCTTTCGGTATAAAGTTTGAGGAGTGCTTTGATGTACAGTATTCACTGCAACAGGTTGGCTCCTGGCTGTATTCCCCGAACCAAGCGTTACGCAAACATCTCCATATATCCTCAAACGAGTGGCCACAGCGGCGTTTTCGGCCCGGTCCCTGTCTCCTTAGCACTCACTTCCAAAATGGACGACGTCCAAGAACTCTGCTCCTTCGAGACCACTGTCCACTGAAAGGCCTATGCCTTCACGAAGGCGTATTCAGTTGGCCGCAAGACATGCTATCGCTGCAGCTACTATCGTAGTTGCAAGTGCAAGGCCCGTGTCGACGTGATGGCGGATGGCTCCTTCCAGAACTCGGTGGATCACACCTGTGGGAAACCCCTTCCTGCTGATCTCTCCGCTACTGTTGCCGACGGACGTGAGGGTGCGGTCGAAGAAATGAAAGCCGAAGTCGACGCACTTGCTTTGGCAAACCTGACGTTCGTACCGACGAAGATCTGGGACCTGATTCGCGAGGAATTCACGTCGCCCACGATGATCCGCGGGCTGTCTCGCGACCAAGTCATCAGCCGCGTGTACCGGACGCGCAACCGCCACTTTGGGTCCTCTATCTACGGACAAGTTGAAGTTCTCCCATTCTCTTTGACGAAGGATGGCGACGCTACGTTCTTCCAGTTTCACTACACCTCTGTGGATGACGGTGCGGTGCAGCACCTTCTTGGTTGGGGACACCCAGCTTCAATTCGTCTGCTGTCGTACAACCAGACCACTCTCTATATCGATGGCACCTTTCACTGCGTTCCAAGTAGTGGATGGTCACGATCGCGTCTCCAAATGCTTTGTGCCATACGTGTACTGCCTCACAACCAACAAGTCTGAGTGGATGTACTGGCACACGCTACACTGTGTTCAAGCCGCCACAGGGATGAACATGAATGTCGGAACGGTGTCCTGCGACCTTGAGAGGGTCTCATCAATGCCACCAGCGACCAGTTTCCTAGTGCGGGCATCCTGGGGTGCCTGTTCCACTTCAAACAGGCAGTCCGCCACAAGATAATCAAGCTTCGCCTTCCCTAGGAGGAGGTCAGCGGAATGATGCTGAGATGCTATCTGGATGCTCTCACCGTCACCCCTCACGACTGCATCGACCCACATGGAATCGACTTCGTGATCGACAAGTTCAAGAGCCATCTGGTTGAGCAAGAGAGGAACTACTCGGAGGGGAAGTGGGAAGAGTTCTGGGCATACTCCCGTAAGACTTGGCTGGAGCTATACCCCGCACTTTTGGAACATACACGGCATTCAGCGCACAGTGGTTAACCGCACCAACACCCCCTCGAGCGTTACGACCGCGAGCTGAACAACGCTTTCATAACGGGCAACCCTAATGTTCCCACGTTCGTCGGTGTTATTGAAGAACGCTCTTCGCGCTACGTGGATCTCCTGGAGGACATTGCTCGCAAGCGAGCCCAAGCTACCAAACACGGAACGTATGTCGTCCCGCCGCAGTTCACGGTTTAGGAAGCTCCTCCGGCATCGTGGTAGAACCGCTTACATTTGTTTGCGTAGTAGTTCCAGGCTTATCGTGCAAGTAACCTTAACGTTAACTCTGGTAATACAGCATGTCAAGTTTCTTTTACAATTACATGTACGGTATCGTTGCAGCACTGCCACGAAACCGATACATCAACCAATACAGCAACTTCATGCTTCAACTTACCATAAAAAGCTTATATGTTATCGTGAATGTCCAATAAAATCAAAAACAAATCTATTTTGATTGGCCTCACCGCAAGGTTGTATTGATATTAGACAAAGCTGCCTACGTTGCTTAAGACAATGTCTGTCACCGGCAGACATTGTGGTTGCTTCTTGTTGTTTTTGCGGTACCCACCGGCACTGAAAGTCTTGCCACAATGTAGACACTTGCGCGGGCGCTCCGTGGGACGGTTATTGCGAAGGCGAACCCGATTGGCAGCTGCTGGGTTGAGAGAAGCGGTGCTGGCACATTAGAGAAGAGACCACGTCCATTTTTCCGCAGTACTGGCACACGTATCCTTCTCGTTTACCTCCGCAACGATGTCAGCACACGAACTCGATCCCCGGAATCGTGACGTAGCAGTGCAGGCGATAGTTAATCTCACTGTAGGATACGCCACAATGGATCAGATCCCCTCGGAATAGGAGACACTCACCAGGTTGGAGTTCCACCACCACAGTGCTGGACGGATCTGCCGTCGTGTAGCAGCTCTCGAACACCTTCAGACGTTTACCAGCCTCTATCGCGACGATCATGCTGCACAGAATGGTTTCAGGGTGCTTGGCAGTGACCTTGGCAATCTGCGCTGGCGTGTAGTCCTTGTGCGGGGCTTGCTCAACGCCGTCTGCCTTCGACTTCATGAACGAGTAGACCGTGGGCACGTAGTTGCGGTCATGAGAGCGCACAACAAACTCCAGCTCTTGCTGCAGCAACTTCACAGCGTCGGATAACTTGTCGTTTTTGACAGGAAGTCGAGACTGGCGACGGTCGTCGTCTTCAACTGAACCACCGACCTCCTTGAATACAGGGACGTAGAAGCGTGCCTTAGCTTCACCGAGTAGGACTGCAAGAGTATCAACAGATACTCAGCCTGGAGACTTGGTAACCCCACGGAAGTGCTGGAAACTCGGGTGCGGGGTTAGAGGCCATTTCCAAAATGAAGAAACGGACAAACACTTTAGGGCGCGAATAATTGATTTGGGATACTAGAACGGCCAAACGATTTGAGGCGCGGCGAAACACTCACAATAATACCGGTATGACAGCGTATTACTATTTTTGATAAGAATGTATCAGTATTTGACGGATCTGGGTCTGGGTCTGGCCTGTAAGCGTGCGTAGCTTCGCTGTAATATATCCATGGGTCTGGGTCTGGGTCAGTCTGACCCGGCACCTTACCAGACCCGCAGAAGGCCTGTTTAATAATCTTCCTTCAATCTTGCGATTATACTTTTCAGGCGGAGTGCTTAACGCGTCCGGCAGAACACAACTTGGACGAAGATAATATGCTATGCGGGTGTAGAATGCACCAACAAGGCAATCCCCAAGACAGAAACAAGCTTACGATGAACAATTTGCTATGCTGACTGTATTTTAAAAGATTAAAATCTTGATGCATTTCGAAATCTTGTGCACTTGGCCCATTGTTGGGAGCAAGGCAGTCGCCCTGCTCACACAACTCAATGTCGTATTTACACTCGCAGGCGCTGACCCGAAGTCAGAGGGATGCACTCCTTGTACACCTGCCACGAGTACGAGTCCTTGAGGAAGCGCACCCCGAGCCAGTACCAGCGAAGCGTACAGGTGCCCTGCAGGACGAATAGTCGATGGGGTAGTCCTTGTCGGGAAATTGTTCGTGGCAGTTGCCGCTTTCGAGCACACGGGTATTGTCCAGCCAGACCTCACACGGACGTGTCGTGTATCCGGTTGAACGCATGTTGCCGGCCGGAATAGGCTGGGGTATGCCGTTGGGGTCGGTCCATCCGCAAAAGTAGTCGGCACCTTCGGTCACCGTGTACTTGGCTCTGTCCATGAAGTCACGCAGGGTCTTGTAGCCATTGTCACGACGCCAGGCATTAAAGTCTCCTTGAGTCACAAAGCCTTGGCCCTCGAGGAAGGCCAGGGGTTATACTTGGTGTCCTTGTCGTCGGTCTTCCATTGGGGCTCCGGTAAAAGCACAACTTGGTGCGCTTCGGCGGTCGGAGCCAGCAGTGCCGCGCAGGTCAGGCCTGCAGCCACGGCGAGGGTTGGCACAATGGAAAGAGTCATCAAGACGTTGGAAGTTCGACTGCCGAGTCGACGGAGAAATAGGAAGTGAGCAAGAGAAGGCCTGCGAATTAATAACTTATAATTTCTGCTGGGCCAACCGGTCTCCAAGTTACTGGCATGCGCCATCTCGCGATTTGAAATCTTACACTCGAGAGAGTGTATCTTCTAATGTTGTTACTCAAAACACCAATAAAAGTGTGATATCCTTAATTTTTTTAAAAATGATTGACGTCACATTCTGCCTTCACTGCAACTTTTCACTCTCAGAGGAACTTTGGCAAGGTACCGAATACCACCAATGATTCGATAAACAATGATCGAACCACGAGAACACGTATTACTTATAAAACAGGCTGCGGTAAGGTGTTTTCACATATTAACAATTCGTTGTAAGCTGACTTCGCTATATTTTGACCCCCTTCTTCTTCGTTTCAAATATTTTAGGCGTCGTGTCAGCGTTCTTTCATGCCGTCGTGGTGGCCAAAACAAAGCAAAGCCAAAGAACACACCGGTACCATGCGTGTAGTTGAAGTGGTGTTCCAGAGCGTATAGCAAAACATCGGTACGTACACATCGTTAGCGAAATTCATACCAAAATTGGTTTAGGCTTGTTGCAACGTACAACTTGCATCGCTGCTGCCTCCACGAAAAAGCTCAAACAAGTGTATTCATTGATGATGTGTTTCGATGCTGCTCTCTCGGTGCCTGAGACGGCGGGGACCACGACAGACAACATACTTTTACAATTCAATTAGCACGATAATGTTACATGTAGCGAAAGGTTGAAGTTACACGAGGTCCATTGAAATTTTTAATAATTCGCGAACAAACTCCTGTCGTCTTCATGCATGACGTGGATCTTCGATCAACGGCCTTTAAAATACATTTTTTTGAGCTGGGACTCGCTGATCCTCAAACGCATCATCTCCTGCTTTAGCGGAGCATCTACTTCAGTACTAACCACGGTGTCGATTTGCTGCGACAAATGACAGGTGAGTTTCTACGTTTGTTTAAAACGGAACCCAGTACCGTGGAAGATTCTTGACGCATGCTTTAAAAACAAAGACATATCGGCAGTCCCTAGCCATGCCGTGTAAATCAGTTGTAATATCAAAAACCTCCGAGCGCAGTAAACAAGGGGAGACTAGATGACGATGACTGTCGGTCTGGAAATATCAAGGCGATCAATTTCTTTGAACGTCGCTATTAAACTCGCATGCTTGCTTTGGCCCACATTAATATGTTAACGAGACGAGGTGCAAGAAAAATGAGCCGCTTGAAACGAGACTCATTTTTTCCTTGGGGTTAGCACAAGTTTAATTAATAGCGCACATTTCAACTCCAATGCGAACGGTGCTCCTTATCGTTAGCCGCCTTGCCCCATGCAACAGTTCCGATGAGTAGCAGCACCGCCGGAATGAGAACAGGGCCGTTCTCCTTGATCTTGCGTAGCGTCTTGTGAGGAAGCGTGGCGATGAGGCTGCGCGCCGATCTCGTAGGGCGAGAGGTGGCGCGTCACGCGGTCTGTCTGGTAGGCGGTCTTGCGCCACCAATTGACCATTTCTGGTCCGGGCGACATTTTCGCTGGACGAGTGCCAGCTGAGGTTGCACGTATTGTGTGAATCGAATTCTGATAGTGGCCATCCACGCTAAGTATGCCGTATCCATACTTTGTAATGATACTCTCACTCGATTGCGCCGCCTTGCTGATTGCGCCGCCATAACATTTTTGGACACCAATTCTCTTAAGTACGATATACTTTCCCATTTTGTCCAATGCGATATATGTAACAAAGTCGCGCGTTGCACGAAGAAGCTCTGAAATTCAGGCAAGAATACAGAGACTGCAAGAAAGGGGGTTGACACACTATAATAACAGGAACCCCGGTAAATTTATTTTGTTTCTCATTTTTAATGTACACGGAGTACGCTATACGTGTACGTTCTCGGCGCACCTTCTGCGCCTGTTCGCAGCCGCAGCATCTGCTTGTGCCGCGAAACCGCGAGATGAACTTGGCCAGATAAATGTACCGGTACATTCAAGTTGCTACACTACTGGCCATAATACCGTAAATCACGGCGATCATGCAACGCACGTTGATCATGCAACATTTTCGTAAAAGGCTGATACGACGTTCTTTTATGTTTACGACGACCAAAAGTATAAAGTGACACCCCGTCTTTGATTATCATTACGTGTCGACATCTAAGATACCCTCGCTAGGTGATTCGGGTGAGGCGAACACTCCACGACGTCTCGAGGCCCTGTAGCGATAAGTCCAGCTTTAAAAGGCCGTTTCTGATACTATCCACGCTAATTTCATCCCAAGCCTGCACTACCATTTCTGCAATCTTTCTACGCTTCTGACTTGGTGTTGTAAACACCCCTCCTTCAATCACGAATTTCAGGTACTTGTCTCGGCAGCGATCTTTGAACGGCTTCATCACAGCGACGTCCATCGGCTCTGCCAAGCCTGTCATCCCCGGAGGTACGTAAATAACGTGAGCGTGGCCATCGGTCTCGAGTCGGTTCTTGACGCTCTCCATTTTATGCGTTTTAAGGCTATCGAGAAGGAGCATACTAGGCCCCCGCATATCGGGGCACCACAACTCGTCGACCCACTCTTTCATCACTCTCTCGTCGCAGTACGCTTTGGCTTGCACAGTAAAATGTGCCTTGCTCCAATCAAAGGCGGGGTCTGCTCGGAGCTCATCGTGAACATCGGCACCGAATACCCCGCAAAAACGACAAGCGGTCGCATTTTCTTGCCAGTCGGCGACGCACACAGAAAATAGATGCTCTAAAAGAGTCAGGAGTTGTTGCTACAAATACACATACACACAATATTGTTTAGTTCTAAAAAGATTTTGCACCTCGATAAATATTCTTACATTGTACGACATCAACTGTACGGGAACCGACAAATTCGATAGTACTGTGCGGATTCATGTCCACACAAACGGAGGTTTGATCCATGTTAAAAAGATAACTGTACCGATCGTTCATCCCGATGGGGAAGAATGCATTGCTTTCTAGAAGATGAACAGTGGCCTCTGCAAAACGATCCGCAACAAGTTGCAAGTCACGCAAAACGCCAAATTTATTAGCCTAATAAAGCACAGTAAAAACTTAAAATACGCAAAAGATGGTAAAATACCTGCATTCCAGGCCGCGCGACTCGCCCTCGGTGCGTAATCCGTCGATACGTTAGACGGTTTCGGCGCAGGAATCGAAAAATGTACATTTTGACTGCGTCACGGCTGCGTGTTGACGTGTAATCAGGATCAAAATACGCAAGAGCGTATCGAATACATTCAGTGGAGATGCAGAAGTATTTTGTACTTCGCATGTGCTTCACCCACGCAAGAAGTCTTTAAAAACAATATCAAACTGTTAGTTAATTGAATAATTACGATAATACTTAACAGTAGTAGAAATACAGTACCTGAGCTCAATGTCATGAGAGACAGCTGTGAGCTGAGTCTTCTCACCGGTGTACGCACAGGATGACTGGGCTGTTTGATTGAGGCAGCCTGGCGTTGCCTCCTCCATATTGTAGCACGGTCGACGTGACATGAAGCCGCAACATCGTTGACTTTCTCGCCGTTTGACACGCGCTCAATCGTCTTCAGCTTTTGTGCGTTGGTGGTGCTGACTTGTCTCCTCCCTACCATAATGGTGAATTCACGTTTGGTAGCGTTTGGCAACGGGGCCACATGGGTGGTCGTGGGAGTTTACGCGCGCGCATCCTTTTACGTCTACACTTAGTTTTTACTTTTACGATGTTGCATGTCCGCCGTGATTTACGGTATTACGGCCACTCGTGCAGGCCCCTGTAACTGGTCATTTTTATCGTATTCAGGTACGGTTTAGACACAGATTCCAAAACGCAGCTGACACTCGCGGTTTTTGCACTTATAGGGTGGCTCACATACACAAAGGGGACACAACTTACCGGTACGACCCATCCTCCTCTACTTACAAAAACCATACTAAATGAAAACCTGTCCAAAGTGATATGACTTGGGATTTGTAAGTGACCAGACTGACCGGCCCTAAGCTCTGTGTGAATCCCATGTTGTGTCCACCATGCCAAAACACACTTTTGTGTATGTGAGTCACCCTATAAAGAGCACAACCGCGAGTGTTAGTGCATGCCAGCTCTTTCTCAGCGCGTTTTCGAACCTGTGTCTAAACCGTACCTGAAAACGATAAAAAGTTACGGGACCTGCCTGAGTGGCCGTAATATTGTGGCCAGGAGTGTATCGCGGCGGTAAACTTTCGCGCAACATACATCTCAGCTAATTAGCTAATATATTCTCGCACTGAGCTGGGGTGGACGACACAGGCAATACGCAGGTAATTTATTAGTTTCTACAGGACACTATATTATGGAAATCATACCGGATATAAATATGCGTTTTCTTATTCTAGGTACCTATATAGCTTCGAAGGTTTATATGTTTTCCCAAAATTCCTCCTCCAATCGCGCCACATCCTTATTAATTAGAATATCGCATGTAAGCTTAGAATGGAGCGATTCCCGCAGAGGTTTTGGAAGGAATAAAATCTAGCGGAGGGGTTCTTCGGGTCCTGTGATTGGCTGTCCCATACCTGATTGTCCGGTTTATGCATATTATTTCCCAAACGCCATCCTTTCTCGTTTGGAATTGGAATTTATTCATTCCAAAACCTCTGCCCAATATCCTTTTTAGAATAGAACAGAAAAATAATTGAAAGGCATCCGCGGCTAAAACCCCATACTCAACGCAAGTACACACTTTTCCGGTCAAGCTGCAAAGTTTTACAAGCAAGGTGCAAAATGACAGATGACGGATTCAGGATAAAAAATCAAAATCAGTTTTCGTGTTTTGCAAATTTCCCTAAGCCTTTACAGGCAAGATGCAAACCAATCGTTTTGGCGGGTTAGCTTGTCGGCTCTCGCCCAAACGCTTGGTTCTCACGTTCTAGGGAGAGCAAGATCGCTTCTTGTTCTTCATTCTGAAAGATGCCATCTGCCCCGGACCCCACGAAGACAGCGAAGGCATTCGAGAGGGCACAGGCAAAGGCCTGCGTCGTGAAGGCCTTTCGCGATGGACGTGACTGGAAGGAAGTTGCTAAAAACAACGACCTGAACTACCATACTGCTCGGCGGGCTATCTTAGCTGCCAACCAAGACCCCAAGCAACACGGCGGCTTGCGAGCTGCCTCAGTCAAGATGACAGTTGAAGTAATGAGCAAGACCGAGGAGAATGTTGACGAAGACTGCAGGCAGACGCTTGAGCAGTATTGCGACCGTCTGCAGTCTGA
>JAAKBF010000126.1:0-36660 GCA_012656075.1 Phytophthora hibernalis
ATCCCTGCCTTTCAACGGATTAAAGAAGGCTTCTCTAGCAGCGACTGCCCACTATCTGTTGTATGGTCCGCGTCAATTTGGGAAAACCACAATTGCAAATGGCATCCAGGAATGGCTGCTTACTAGCCGCCGGACATCATTTGCGTGTATTTCGAGCTGGGTGCGGTGTTTGCGGCCGACGAGACCAAATTCTGGAATCACTTGGGGATATTGGTCGACAATGAAAGCGATTGCCGCGATTTCAATTCTTTGATGACTTTAGTTGCAAGGTGCGCAGGTAACGGGAACAAGAAGGTCTGTCTGATCCTGGATGAAATGGATTGTCTGTTCTCCAACCCTGATTTGTTGTCCACATTTCTGCAAGTTATTCGAATGTGGAAAGCACAATCGGACAAGTTCTTTCTGGGATTTCTTGGGGTTGGAACCTACGACTTGGTGAATACCTACCAGGTATTTCGGGGATCTTCAAGCCCTTTCAACGTGTCTCAGTTGATTAAGGTCGAGCCATTTACACAATCCCAGATGGCCATGTTTTTCAGCCTGTTCAAGGAACTTTATCGATTTCCATTATCGCTTCAGGAGGGGATCAAGATGTTCTCTGGTGGTGCCCCGGTGTGTTGGGGTCACTTGTTAGATTCACGATCGATGAACAAAAATGGGAGCTTGAGCTGGGTCAATGGGAGGAGTGGTTCTTCAGGGATCCCTATTACGCTTACTTGCAGATGTTCAATCACACCTATGCTCGTATTCAACAAGATTTACAGAAGTTGAACGACGAAGAGTGGTGGTTACTCAAACAAATACTTGGAAATAATGAGGATTTAACGGCCAGGAACACAAATGCTCATCTCTTACTGCGAATGGGAGTTGTGTCCGAGCGGCGAGTTGACATCGGGCAGAGCAGGGTTAAACTTATGCTGGTCATCGTCTCTCCGATGATGAAGCGAGTGTGCCTTGAAGCGCTTCCTGCTCGAGAAATTTGTAAAGCTGTGGCTGCTGAGGATCCTGTCCAGCTCTTATGTGCTGCACTCGCCTATGTGGACCCGAACACCATTGCACATTTGCTCGTACAGAATCGCAGTTCTCAAGCGAAGCCGTTTTCATTTCGAAGTGTATGCAGCGATTCGTGATATTCTCAAGAAGACACACCGAGCGAAACAGGTTTTTCCTGAAGTCAGAACCGCAGATGTCAAAACCAGAGCAGACATTCTTATCATCAACGGAGACAAGCTCGCGTACGAGCTGAAGGTAAACCAATTACTTGAAAAAGTGAAATTAACATTAACGTGGCGGCGGCACAAGCAAATGGATACAAAAGACAGTTCGGCGTTCAACGTATGCTCGTCGTGAACTTTGTTCCAGCTGCGCACAAGTTCGACAACGTTTATCGAGTGGAAACCTGCCCTACTGTTGAAATTGTTCACGTAAAATTTTCTGGATCGTTCGATGATTTCAACATCTTTTATCTGCCAGAGGAGGATATTCCTCAAGGAGAAAAGGACAAGTACTTTGAATTTTGCAGTCTCCGCTATTGAGACAAGTCAAGCGCATCGATGTCAGCTGTCTGACGAGGTTGCTGAGGAATCCCTCTTTCATCACGGATATTGTTCAGTTTGACGATGAGATGGAAAATGTGACGAGGTGAATCGAATCATGGCAGGATGAGTGTTGGAGTGATGGAGGAACAGGATCGCGTGAAAGCGATTAAACAAGAACTCTGTCACCAAGTAGGATTGTAGTGCAAATCGAAGTTGCGTTTAAGATCACAATGGGTTGTTTGGTCCCGCGGGCTCCAGTCCCGAAATGCAGCGACGCTAACCTTGGTGTCGTTGCAGCCCATCCTTTTCGGAGGCCTTGTACCTCGTCGAGTGCAACTGAATACGACAATGGCGACATGGTACCTGTACAACCGCAGCTGGTCCCTTCATATGCCACACCGGTCACTCACAGTAGTGTGGGCACGAATAGACATCCAAAGCTCGCGAGCATGTCCGACCCTCCTTCAGCTCGAGCGCAGCAGATCTCGCAGCCACACGTTGTTTCTTGACCAGGAAGAGGTGCAGCTTATCCGTGCCATTCAAACTGATTGTCTTCTTTCCTTGATCGCCTTCTTCAGGAGCGCCACCGTCCGAGTTTCGTCGACGTTGATAGTGATCCCGCTCCCTTTTCCGATGATGATACAGTACACGTACACCATACCATATGTATATCTTTGACGCGGCATACCGGTATATGAATTGCGTCGCTGGTGGTGTGTCACTGTTGACTGTTGCTGCCGGCAGTTGTAGCAGTAGGTAGAACTCACTCTGACGTCAACAAGATGATGAAAGTTGGGGAGTCGCGGTCGATTAAGGCTGGAAAGCAACAACATGATTCACCCCCACGCTTGAGGCACGCCCACGTGCTGATGGGTTTCACATGCGGATAAGATGCGGCGTTTGAAGTGAGATTGCCCATGTCCAGGATACTGGAGCTTGTCGTAGCTGTTAGTTAACCAAAGCTTCCATTCTCTCCCCTGGTAGCAACACTTGTTCCAGGATTGGAGCATACCTGCCTGCTAGTACATACTGTGCGTCTCGGGTCCGCGTACGTGCTCCATACCGTGTACGTGATGTTCTCCTCTTCCATGATTTTGATCTGAAAGACCCCGCGCGACCGTCGGATTCCTTGACGGTGTAGTTTACATCACCAGGCATTTCCAATGCCGTCCACATGTGATCGCGACCGGCCGAGAAATTCCGACCGAGGACATTAAATTCGTCGCTCATAACGAGGTCTCACGTCGCTCCGCGCGATGAAGTGGTGGTGTGCGCGGATTCTGGAGTGTCCGAGTCGATCCACGGACTGAGTCCCGAGCGAGACGAGTGAAGTGAATCCGCACGTTCGGCCGTCGTGGTCCTCGCGACGAACGCGAACGCCGCGGCCAAATTTTGGTCGAGGTTCACTGGACACATCGAGCAACATTTCGATGGCAGAGCCGATGGTTCTTGTCATTGCGCACTGTGAATCAACAACAGCATCAAGTTGAAGAGGGATCACAGGTTTTTGTTGGGGCCCAATGGCAACGAGGTGCATATGCACTCGTCTAGGAATTTGCGAAGGCACTTGCGCTAAGTTTAGGGGGACACAATTGTTTCAAACGAACTCGCACCCCATGGTCGATAGGACGATCGTCATCACCGAAAATCACACCGTTTGGAATACAGGTTAGCACTAATACATGTCGTCGCGAACTCCACCAAAGACTTTTTGATGGCTACATGAGTTACCTTTTGACATCACGTGAAGAGCTCACAACAATCGTGGACGCTCGATTCGCAAGGAAACGTCATAGTCATTGCACTGCGAATGGAATCCCCCATCACTGTCGCCGTTGTTTGGACACGTCAGCACCACAATGGAAGAGCGATCGCACCCGCCGAAGCCACGATTTGCGCATGGATATCAGCAACCGCAAGTACGAGCTGTGGCATCGTACTGGGAGCGATTCATATTTCCAGCACTGCCGGAATGGACCAACTCCTAAGACTTCACGTCGTCGACGCGGCCTCGCGAATGCTTTCACGATGCCACCCGAAGCAGTTAACGGCACCTCCGATTTCACGACGACGGCACCTGGTGGATCTGCTGCAGAACCCTGCGCAATCGAACACTGCTGGACTTGTCGTGTTTGAGAGAGTTCTCGCCGTTCCGATCAAAGCCAATGACTGAGCGGAACCTTTCACAGTTATCCATCAGCTCCGCTTACAACATGCACACGGAGCAGCTTCACCTCCAGCGACTTGGACCCTCCAAAACCACTCAAAATGCCACGAAGGACAGCGATGATCGTCGGCCATCGCCTGTAGAGAAAAAGAGCACCGAACTTGTTGGTCTTCGCTCTCGAATCGCACATGCCCATCGGAAGCTTATGTTCGCACCCATAAGCAAAGGTGATGACTTGAGGCAAACGCCTAGTACGTTCACTGCATTCCCACCACCAGGCAAAATCTGTCCCCGGTCTCGGCAGAAGCAACACCACAAACCGAAGTCTCGACCACCGCAACGCCCACGAACGGAACCAACTTCGACGATGCTGTCTGTGGCGGAGCAGCACGGGTTTCTCCAGGAACTGGATCTAGCTGCACTGATGACTGCGACGGGCTATTCACGAGCTGATTGTTCGCGCGGTGGGATCGCCATAAAGCGCCTTGCTCCATGGCGAAGAACTCTCATGGTGTCGACAAGGAGACACTACGCCACGGCGTACCTCAGTTGTCGGTGGAAGACCAGTTCTTCGTTGACCGTGCCTTCGACGTTCTGGACTCTGACAGCTCTGGGGCACTGGATTGGCCCGAGTTTATCGCAGCACTGTGCGCTGACGCTTCTCGCCGTATAAACTTCCTCTTCCACGCGTATGGTCAAAAGGATAGCACAGTGGAAATGACTTGGTTTCAGTATTGACGAAGATGAACATGAAAAGGGCAACTTTAGTGCCGGTACGGCAACCTTTATTACCTCGATGCATCTCTCTTCATCGACAAAACGATTTTTGCCACCTGCATACATCTTGCAAGCTAAATAGTCCCCGTGTTACTTCGTGGTCCAGGCGTGTCAAGCGACGTACAGGAGTTTTGGCATTATTACTGCTGCTGCGATCATGGCGCGTTGTTGCGCTGTGTTCGTCTTTCCCACCGCAAGTGCTAATCTCACAGTTAAAGCTGCGAAGGCCCGCTGCCAGGTGTCCTGGGCGGTTTCCTGCGTCCCTGTTATGTGACCAAGATATCGGACAATCTCAATGTCTTTACCTCTCATCCGTTCGATCTCCGGGGGTATCTTGCTCTGGTACTTTGGACTCTGGGTCGAGTCCGTCTTCAGTTCCAAGCGCCAGCGCCTCCGATTTCTGGACATTGAGCCTGAGCCCCGATATTTGTGAAACCGCTCCACTGTTTGGATGGCTCGTGCTTGCATGTTCTTGTATTTCAAGTAGATGGCCGTGTCGTCTGCGTAACCGGTCACTTGCAATGTGTACGCTGTTGCGCCCGCTGTCAAATCTATCCCGTCCACCTGTTCGTCGAGTTCGATGGCATCGTAGAATACATCCTCTGCAATGATAAATAACAACGACGCTAGCGGGCATCCTTGTCGGATCCCGCTGAGACTGCTACTAGATCCGACAATGACCCATTCGCCATAAATTACACTTTTGTGCCGTCATGGATTGCTGCTACAATTGCACAAAATGTTGTGGACGCTTACATCTTTTCTATCAGTAAGGGTGGGAATATTGGCAATCCACTCATCTATAGACCCATTGTATTACTGAGCACGAACTACGAAATACTTATGAGAGTCCTTGCATGGCGAGTGAGGAAATACATAGCGGGGCTGGTGCACCGAACTTAATTCGGTTTTGTACCTGGACGAACAATTCACGCAGCTATAGATCTACAGGAAGCGGCTAAAGCAGCATGCAGACGGAAGACGGAATTGAGTCAGGCACAGGTATTGATGCTGGATTTTGCCAAAGCATATGACTCACTAGATCGAAAGTTTTTGCTGAAAGTACTGGCACAAAGGATACCTGCCGAGAGTCTTCGGCGTGATCCCAGCTGTCATACACGCATGGTAAAGCCTAGTTAATATAGGAGCCACGACTGCGCAGTGATCTTGATACCAGCCATTGTTGAGATCGTCAGGGCCACATGCTTTGCCTCGCTTACACTGCTCTATGGCTGCAATTACTTCCTCCGTCGTGAGGGCATCGTCGATGTCAGTCATATCCGTGTTGCTCCAATTCTCCGTGAATCCATCTAAATATTGATCCACTGTTTCTTGGTCCTCCGCTGTCCCGTTAAAGATAGGCTCCCAATTTTTCTGCACGTATTTCAGCTTTGTCCATTGGGCCCATTTTGATCCTGGTATTTTGATGTCAGCGTCGGCTCCAGCATGAGTTGAACGTGAGGAGGCGGGGCGACATACTTCAAGATTAGATATTGGCACTCTACCAATATACCGGTACTTCCAGGAAGTAGGTGGATGAAGTCCTGTTGGCACGATGTACACCCGACGTGGAAACGAAGGTTTTTTCAGGCCTTCGGACCCAACAAATATGTAAAGTGAAGCAAACGATGGTCAACTACGACGTAGAACTAGTTTGTTTTAGTAGTAGCACGGCAAAATACGTAGGGCAGAGATGCGTAAGGTACAGTAGCTTGCTCTGTCATATACAATCGCTACCCACTTGACTTGAGGTCGGCCGTCTTCACGGACATCTCTCTGGCTTTAATAGTGTACATGTAATACATGCTCTTGTCGATATGACTGAGTGCAAGCAGTACCTTGCTGAAGGTTCGGTGAAGGTCAATGTAGCACTAGCTGAGGTACAGAGAACCCTGGCCAACTTAATACCTCTGTTGTCTAATATCCTGGTGTACTTAATCACTTATCGATCCACCGACTCGGTATTCAGGCTTAACTATGGCGCTTAATTAATACTTGTCAAATTAATGCTCGATGGGGATTTTTTCAATACATTTGTTAATGAAAAGCATCCACTATCATACTTGTTCAGCGCCAAATATTGCATACTAAAAGGCTTCGGGTCGATGTCCGCGCACACGCCGCTCCCTGCTCCTCACGTTGCTGTTTCCGCAGCCGCTCCTGCGGCGCGTTTATTAGCAGCCGTGCATTATATCCTGTGTTGTAGATATTAGCAATGGTCTTTATCGACTGGGTTCATCTATAGTGATACCTTGACACATTTTAAACCCCGTTACAGTAGGTACTGGCCATAAGGATACCGTATAACCTGTGTAGTACAGACAACGACGGTGAAATCCGTACCCCACTGAACTGTATCCGCCATACAAAAGTAAACGGGGCATCTCGACAAAAAATCCGTACCCATCAGTGATTCGCTATTTGTGATTGGTGAAAAACATTTTTATCCTATACTTGGACTTCAGGATATCTTGGAATTGCCTTTTCAAAGCTACGCACAACACAGTGCTCTGTGATGCCTTCCCATGCTGTAATGGTGCGCTTGATCGCGCCAAGTCTCTTTGCTGCGCGGTGCGTGTACCATTAATATTTTCTGATAGCCATACGCCTGTCAGCTTCTTCTTGAGTGGACCCATAACTCCAACATCAAGAGGCTGACAGACAGACGTGCTGTTTGGCGGAACAGGGCACACTAGTGCTGAGGTAGCCTCCGCTACCACATTCTGTCCTCCTTCCGATACATGGGAATCGAAGTTATCGAGAAGGAGGACAGAGGGAGAATCTATTTCAAATTTAAGCAAACTTTCAATATAAAACTCCCAAACAGTTGCGTCCATCCAGCCATGTTCTTGGACTGTATAAACATGTCCATCTGGATATGTTGGCAACTCATTTGTCTCCACAGTGCCGCCAGGTATTCCTCGCAGAATGAAGAGTATTGGCAGTTTTTTCCTAAATCAAATAACGTTACTTAGTTTCAGTATACAGTAAATTAAATGTAAAATAAATGAACGTACCGTCAGCCCGAATGGTGAGCACAGCTGTGAGTCTTCCGGAATTCTTCTGCATATGCTTGACTTTTGCTGATCCACGCCTCCCCTTGAGGGCCCATATTTTGTGGGGTGGAGTGTCGAAATAAATGGCCGTTTCGTCGACGTTGTAGATAGCACTATCCGGAAAATGGCTGTATTCGCTCCAAAACTTGATTGCAAATTCTAAATGCGTCTGCTGTAGTACAGCTTCGTTTTTCTTCGAATGTTGTGGCTGCGTTGAAAACCCATGCCTAAACACCATATTATAAAAAAAAATGTTGAAATATCAAAAGATAAGTTAATAATATACTTTTCAAAGCAAGTAGCTCAATATTAGAAAAGATAGTTTTCTTACCGGCTTGCAAACCGCTGGCACAAGCGCATCAATGCGTTTACACGCCTTTCGTCACTTGACTTCGTCGCTAAATACGCCTCTAGCCAAGTGGGATGCTCTTGTTTTATATATTCAATCATATTTCCTGTACACAAATACTTTACAAAAAGAAGTCAATTTAATTTGCAAACATTCAGACCATAATGTTTGCAGTACCTCTTCTTCGCGACGCAGCTCCTTCATGTAGGTCACCATGTCGTGTCCGAATGTTATGATGCCCTTAGCCCCCTGTCCTTTTAGCGTCTTGCTTGTCTGTGCCCCTGGAAGCTGAATAATTCCTGCTCTTGTCTCCGCCAAGCATGCAACGTAGATAACGGGATACCGAGCTTTCGAGCCGTTGGCTTGCAGCCAATACGACTGATGCTGTCTAAAGCTTCACGCTTTTGCTTGACGGAGTAAGATGCTTGGGGAGCCATGGCGGCTCCCTACACAAAGGGAAATGCAAAGGGTGAGGGAGATAACTCCGTGCGGACCAGTAATTTTCTAACACACTGATTGGATAAATATGTTTAAAATTTGCTGCCTCGTTTTTGTTTTTTTACTTGCCTTGGTCCGTCCCACTGCAGGGGTGCGGATTTTTATGGGGGTACGGATTTCACCGTCGTTGTCTGTATCCGACACCCTTCTGACTTTTGGGTTCGGCCCCTTAAAAATGATAATTCACAATCCCTGTGGAAAAGCAGACGTTTTGCTAAAAACCACCGAAATCGCACTCGCGAATGCTGCCATAAGATTCAGGAGGGGGTTACCCAGAGAACCCTCCCAGCGCGGGGAACGATTCGAACAAAGTCCAACACTTGCATTAGACGCTTACTTCTCCTCTAGTCATCATATCTACTACGTCTTCTTCAAGCGACCTCACCAACATCAGGATCAAGGAGCTGCAAACGCTCTAGTTCCTCAGCAAGAGCATTGGACGAGGCCTCGAACATTGGGTCGACAGGTGGCACGGCAAGTATGCCGTTAAACCCGTTCGAGATCGTCGAAGCGGACAGCCCCTCCCACGCACTGGCAACCCAGTCAACCACGTCATTCCTGGACGGCGCCTTGACGTTGCTGCTGCTCTCCTCCCAGCCAGCTTGGTCATCAGCCAGCTTACCCAGCGCTGGCGCAGACGCTGCTTCAGCGGGCGGTTCCAAGCAATGTCCGCCGGCTGGCAGACGCCTGTGTGCCCTGCTGGTGCGTCCAGCAAGTGGATGTTGAGGTCGTGAGCGCGGGTGCGCACCTCCGGCGTCCAATGTGCAGAGAAGTCGTCGAGGAGTAGAAAGACAGGCTGTTCTGGATGCTGACGTCCACCGAAATGATACGCCAGCCAAATGAGAGTCAGCGACGTGTTCCACCAACCCGTGCTATTAACGTAGATCTGGACGCCATGTCTGTCCTGGAGGATCTCGATCTGCTTCCAAAGATGCTTGCCGAAGCCGTGTCTCAGCTCCACGTTATCGGCTTGCGTCGCCGCGACCTTGGATGGGCGGCCCTTCAGTATCAAAAACGGCGTCCGCTTCTCGCCGAAAGAGGACCCAAGCAGCATGCACGTCATCCTCTCCTTGTCCTTGCCACATGTACGAACCCTCACCGTACGTGCTCCGCGCTTGTTGAGCGTCGTGCGCGGCACGTACTCGAAGACAACGGGCGTTTGGTCGGCGTTGTAGGCGACATCAACACCTAGGCGGTGCATGACTGCGCGCATCCTGGTATTAAAAGCAAGAACAGCAGCCTCGCCGTCTACGGGACTCTTCTGTCCTTGGCGCGTACGCGCACGGAACCGCAGCGCATGGCGGCGCACGAATCCAGCCCGCCAAGCCCATGTGCCGGTGAAAACGCCGCGCGGTATACCAGCTGCTGCCGCATACTCCTGGGCCTTGAGCTGGAGCATTAGAGCCGAAACTGGCGCCCCATCGGCGCGGTAGGCGTTGACCCAGCGAAGAAGCTGAGACTCCGTCTCAGACGACAGCACAGTGGCACTTCCTGCAGGTCTGAGCTTGCGCAGCACGCTGGACGAGCTGCTCTTCCCGGCCTTCTCGATGGTATCGCGGCGTTTCTGCCACAGGTAGATGCTCTTGCGCTTAGTCTCGAGCGAGGTGCCTTTGGCCTCAGGGTAGAACTTGGCGAGTGCAGAGGACACTCCGTCAGAATCAGAATGGTGAATGACATGGAGTCGAAACTCATACGTCGGCGTAGAGCGCTTGTACTGCCGAGCGCGGCGGCCTCCATCTTTACTTGCTCGTGCGCGGCCTATGAAGAGTTGGGAAGTGACTGCGCTTTAGTGGTCTGGTGCCTAACTTTTATCGATCCTTGGCCACCAATTTTTGGAGCTGTCGGAAATGACAACGATCCGGTGGTGTCCAAATTGCAGTCATCTGATTGGCTAATACGGCTTGTCGGATATAACATTCTATCGGATACTACACAGGTTATACGGTAGCACACCCCATCAATCCGTGATTATTTTGGCCACTCGTGCGAGTTGTGCTTTTCGAGTGGATATAGTCTGTAATTTTTGGTGACGATCCGAGCAATATTGAAAGACTTTTAATACGAGGGTCTGGGCCTTGGTCAAAAGGATATCACAGTGTAAATGACTTGGTTTCAGTATGGATGACTAAAGGGCTACATTATCGGGAAGCGCTTCCATAGTCACCTTGCATCTTGCAGCGACGGCCGACGACACCACGCGCGCCTTAGGGCTTCCGGTGCCGCGTACTGGGCTCGAGAGAGTGCTATAGCTGGACAGGGATCGGGTGCAAGTTGAAAAACCACCGCAGTAACGTGCTCGAGGGCTGCCTTCGATACGAGACTCGCCTTCCTACTGGAATCCTACGGTAATACTATAGTAAACACGGGGACTATTTAGCTTGCAAGATGTATGCAGGTGGCAGGCAGTATTTGATGAAGGAGGACCTAATTCGAGCGAGCAAGCTCCTATGGAGGCATACGCCAGCGAAATATCTTGAGAAAATCGTTTTGTCGATGAAGAAGAGATGCATCGAGGTAATAAAGGTTGCCGTACCGGCACTAAAGTTGCCCTTTTCATGTTCAGCTTCGTCAATACTGAAACCAAGTCATTTCCACTGTGCTATCCTTTTGACCATACGCGTGGAAGAGGAAGTTTATACGGCGAGAAGCGTCAGCGCACAGTGCTGCGATAAACTCGGGCCAATCCAGTGCCCCAGAGCTGTCAGAGTCCAGAACGTCGAAGGCACGGTCAACGAAGAACTGGTCTTCCACCGACAACTGAGGTACGCCGTGGCGTAGTGTCTCCTTGTCGACACCATGAGAGTTCTTCGCCATGGAGCAAGGCGCTTTATGGCGATCCCACCGCGCGAACAATCAGCTCGTGAATAGCCCGTCGCAGTCATCAGTGCAGCTAGATCCAGTTCCTGGAGAAACCCGTGCTGCTCCGCCACAGACAGCATCGTCGAAGTTGGTTCCGTTCGTGGGCGTTGCGGTGGTCGAGACTTCGGTTTGTGGTGTTGCTTCTGCCGAGACCGGGGACAGATTTTGCCTGGTGGTGGGAATGCAGTGAACGTACTAGGCGTTTGCCTCAAGTCATCACCTTTGCTTATGGGTGCGAACATAAGCTTCCGATGGGCATGTGCGATTCGAGAGCGAAGACCAACAAGTTCGGTGCTCTTTTTCTCTACAGGCGATGGCCGACGATCATCGCTGTCCTTCGTGGCATTTTGAGTGGTTTTGGAGGGTCCAAGTCGCTGGAGGTGAAGCTGCTCCGTGTGCATGTTGTAAGCGGAGCTGATGGATAACTGTGAAAGGTTCCGCTCAGTCATTGGCTTTGATCGGAACGGCGAGAACTCTCTCAAACACGACAAGTCCAGCAGTGTTCGATTGCGCAGGGTTCTGCAGCAGATCCACCAGGTGCCGTCGTCGTGAAATCGGAGGTGCCGTTAACTGGGTGGCATCGTGAAAGCATTCGCGAGGCCGCGTCGACGACGTGAAGTCTTAGGAGTTGGTCCATTCCGGCAGTGCTGGAAATATGAATCGCTCCCAGTACGATGCCACAGCTCGTACTTGCGGTTGCTGATATCCATGCGCAAATCGTGGCTTCGGCGGGTGCGATCGCTCTTCCATTGTGGTGCTGACGTGTCCAAACAACGGCGACAGTGATGGGGATTCCATTCGCAGTGCAATGACTATGACGTTTCCTTGCGAATCGAGCGTCCACGATTGTTGTGAGCTCTTCACGTGATGTCAAAAGGTAACTCATGTAGCCATCAAAAAGTCTTTGGTGGAGTTCGCGACGACATGTATTAGTGCTAACCTGTATTCCAAACGGTGTGATTTTCGGTGATGACGATCGTCCTATCGACCATGGGGTGCGAGTTCGTTTGAAACAATTGTGTCCCCCTAAACTTAGCGCAAGTGCCTTCGCAAATTCCTAGACGAGTGCATATGCACCTCGTTGCCATTGGGCCCCAACAAAACCTGTGATCCCTCTTCAACTTGATGCTGTTGTTGATTCACAGTGCGCAATGACAAGAACCATCGGCTCTGCCATCGAAATGTTGCTCGATGTGTCCAGTGAACCTCGACCAAAATTTGGCCGCGGCGTTCGCGTTCGTCGCGAGGACCACGACGGCCGAACGTGCGGATTCACTTCACTCGTCTCGCTCGGGACTCAGTCCGTGGATCGACTCGGACACTCCAGAATCCGCGCACACCACCACTTCATCGCGCGGAGCGACGTGAGACCTCGTTATGAGCGACGAATTTAATGTCCCCGGTCGGAATTTCTCGGCCGGTCGCGATCACATGTGGACGGCATTGGAAATGCCTGGTGATGTAAACTACACCGTCAAGGAATCCGACGGTCGCGCGGGGTCTTTCAGATCAAAATCATGGAAGAGGAGAACATCACGTACACGGTATGGAGCACGTACGCGGACCCGAGACGCACAGTATGTACTAGCAGGCAGGTATGCTCCAATCCTGGAACAAGTGTTGCTACCAGGGAGAGAATGGAAGCTTTGGTTAACTAACAGCTACGACAAGCTCCAGTATCCTGGACATGGGCAATCTCACTTCAAACGCCGCATCTTATCCGCATGTGAAACCCACCAGCACGTGGGCGTGCCTCAAGCGTGGGGGTGAATCATGTTGTTGCTTTCCAGCCTTAATCGACCGCGACTCCCCAACTTTCATCATCTTGTTGACGTCAGAGTGAGTTCTACCTACTGCTACAACTGCCGGCAGCAACAGTCAACACCAGTGACACACACCACCAGCGACGCAATTCATATACCGGTATGCCGCGTCAAAGATATACATATGGTATGACTGTATCATCATCGGAAAAGGGAGCGGGATCACTATCAACGTCGACGAAACTCGGACGGTGGCGCTCCTGAAGAAGGCGATCAAGGAAAAGAAGACAATCAGTTTGAATGGCACGGATAAGCTGCACCTCTTCCTGGTCAAGAAACAACGTGTGGCTGCGAGATCTGCTGCGCTCGAGCTGAAGGAGGGTCGGACATGCTCGCGAGCTTTGGATGTCTATTCGTGCCCACACTACTGTGAGTGACCGGTGTGGCATATGAAGGGACCAGCTGCGGTTGTACAGGTACCATGTCGCCATTGTCGTATTCAGTTGCACTCGACGAGGTACAAGGCCTCCGAAAAGGATGGGCTGCAACGACACCAAGGTTAGCGTCGCTGCATTTCGGGACTGGAGCCCGCGGGACCAAACAACCCATTGTGATCTTAAACGCAACTTCGATTTGCACTACAATCCTACTTGGTGACAGAGTTCTTGTTTAATCGCTTTCACGCGATCCTGTTCCTCCATCACTCCAACACTCATCCTGCCATGATTCGATTCACCTCGTCACATTTTCCATCTCATCGTCAAACTGAACAATATCCGTGATGAAAGAGGGATTCCTCAGCAACCTCGTCAGACAGCTGACATCGATGCGCTTGACTTGTCTCAATAGCGGAGACTGCAAAATTCCAAAGTACTTGTCCTTTTCTCCTTGAGGAATATCCTCCTCTGGCAGATAAAAGATGTTGAAATCATCGAACGATCCAGAAAATTTTACGTGAACAATTTCAACAGTAGGGCAGGTTTCCACTCGATAAACGTTGTCGAACTTGTGCGCAGCTGGAACAAAGTTCACGACGAGCATACGTTGAACGCCGAACTGTCTTTTGTATCCATTTGCTTGTGCCGCCGCCACGTTAATGTTAATTTCACTTTTTCAAGTAATTGGTTTACCTTCAGCTCGTACGCGAGCTTGTCTCCGTTGATGATAAGAATGTCTGCTCTGGTTTTGACATCTGCGGTTCTGACTTCAGGAAAAACCTGTTTCGCTCGGTGTGTCTTCTTGAGAATATCACGAATCGCTGCATACACTTCGAAATGAAAAACGGCTTCGCTTGGAGAACTGCGATTCTGTACGAGCAAATGTGCAATGGTGTTCGGGTCCACATAGGCGAGTGCAGCACATAAGAGCTGGACAGGATCCTCAGCAGCCACAGCTTTACAAATTTCTCGAGCAGGAAGCGCTTCAAGGCACACTCGCTTCATCATCGGAGAGACGATGACCAGCATAAGTTTAACCCTGCTCTGCCCGATGTCAACTCGCCGCTCGGACACAACTCCCATTCGCAGTAAGAGATGAGCATTTGTGTTCCTGGCCGTTAAATCCTCATTATTTCCAAGTATTTGTTTGAGTAACCACCACTCTTCGTCGTTCAACTTCTGTAAATCTTGTTGAATACGAGCATAGGTGTGATTGAACATCTGCAAGTAAGCGTAATAGGGATCCCTGAAGAACCACTCCTCCCATTGACCCAGCTCAAGCTCCCATTTTTGTTCATCGATCGTGAATCTAACAAGTGACCCCAACACACCGGGGGCACCACCAGAGAACATCTTGATCCCCTCCTGAAGCGATAATGGAAATCGATAAAGTTCCTTGAACAGGCTGAAAAACATGGCCATCTGGGATTGTGTAAATGGCTCGACCTTAATCAACTGAGACACGTTGAAAGGGCTTGAAGATCCCCGAAATACCTGGTAGGTATTCACCAAGTCGTAGGTTCCAACCCCAAGAAATCCCAGAAAGAACTTGTCCGATTGTGCTTTCCACATTCGAATAACTTGCAGAAATGTGGACAACAAATCAGGGTTGGAGAACAGACAATCCATTTCATCCAGGATCAGACAGACCTTCTTGTTCCCGTTACCTGCGCACCTTGCAACTAAAGTCATCAAAGAATTGAAATCGCGGCAATCGCTTTCATTGTCGACCAATATCCCCAAGTGATTCCAGAATTTGGTCTCGTCGGCCGCAAACACCGCACCCAGCTCGAAATACACGCAAATGATGTCCGAGCGGCTAGTAAGCAGCCATTCCTGGATGCCATTTGCAATTGTGGTTTTCCCAAATTGACGCGGACCATACAACAGATAGAGTGGGCAGTCGCTGCTAGAGAAGCCTTCTTTAATCCGTTGAAAGGCAGGGATAGTGCTCAAAGGGACGGAGAAGTCACTTTCGGTCACTGGCCCAGTGAATGCAACGTATTTCTGGAATTTCGGTCTCTTGGGGAATGGTTGATCTTGTTGAGCGACGCTCATCAACGCAGATCGTTGACCAAGAACACTGGTATGCGACTCCCACAACCCCTCCAGTACTTGTGCTTGCTCCGGAACCACCACCAGCACGTGAATCTGGTCGGTGGATGGCTGCTCCATACCCGTCAATACTTTCTGAAGGCCGGACTCCCCTGTAGCTCTTCGTCTTCATTCGTTAGCGCTTTGACGGTAGCCGTTTTCCTGCCCTTCTTCAGCTCCTTCACGTCCTCACTCTCAGTCTTCAGCCACTCGGTTCCCTTCTTCGCCAGGAAGAGCTGCAGGTTCTTCGCAGGAATGGTGATGTCCTCGCTCTCGTCCTTGATCGCCTTCTTCAGCGCTGATACTGATGCACCCTCGTCGATTTCCACCTCGAACGCGCTTTAGTCGCTCCAACGACAGCACAAAAGAGCTTGATCATCTTTTCTCGAGCTAGCGGATTCTGGAATGAGAAAAAATGAAAGGAGAAAATTTGTAATCGTACTTGAGCGATGAATGGTGTGGTCACATATATTTTTAATCGAAGAACTGTGCCTATTACATGTATTGTGCTTTGCAGTTTTTGGCACTTATAATAGCAACTCCTGCGATGTGTGTGCCTCATGAGAAGTACAAATCGTACACCAATACGAATAAAGATAATCCTTGCACGAGTTATATTACTGATCTTAATAGAAATCCTAGGTAAGAAAGGCAGCTCGTGGCCAATGAATACGAGATCGGCTGGCTTTGGCACTATTCAAAAGTGTCATTTTCCGTTTAAGTCTTGCAGCATGACGTACTCAAAGGACCTACGCTGGCGCGCAGTCGTGCTGTTTTTCGTCTACAACATCGAGATGTTGCAGATTGCACATGTCCTCGGTGCATCGGTACGCTCCATCAAGCGTTGGAATCGCTTTGTTCAAAAGTTCGGCATGGTAACCGGCGCCCAACGCGAGAAGCGGGCATCGCGCTGGCCAGCATCGGTCTGTGCGTTCGTGATCAAGTACGTGGAGGACCACCCGTGCTTTTATCTCGAAGAGCTCCAAGATACACTTCGTAACAAGTTTGGAAATATCAAGACGTCAACATCTACCATTTGCAGAGCCCTTCGGTTTGATATGGGGTTGTCCAGGAAAGTGCTGACGCGGCGTGCGCGGGAGGCTAAAGCAGATCAGGTTCAAGACTATATCGACAAGCTGAAGCCTTTCTACTCCATGCCCGAGCAAATGATTTTCTTAGACGAAACCGCCAAGGATAGTAGAGATGGTGTGCGTCGATACGCATGGTCGAAGCGAAACACGCCTGCAATCGTCACGCTTCCTTTTGTACGCGGTGAGCGGGTCTCCGTTCTGGCGGCGATGTCAACGGACGGTTTTTATCGTGGGGTGCACAACAGGAACATTTACGCGGCATGTATTTTACCAGACCTTCCACGACAAAATTTTGCCGTTCCTGAATCCGTGGCCACTTCCTCGCTCTATCCTTGTACTGGATAATGCAAAAATCCATATGTACAAGGAATTAGAGGAAGCGGTGCACAGTGTTGGTGCTTTAATTTTCTTTCTGCCACCATATTGCCCCAACTCAATCCGATTGAAGTCGGGTTTTCACTGCTGAAGCGTTGGATCCAAAAGAATGCAAACACGGCGTTCGGATTCGCTCCAGAGGAGGTATTAGACTTGGCGATGTACGCTTGTACGCGCACGAAAGATGGAACACGTGGTATTTATAAGCATTGCGGGTATGCTCTCGACTCGTTGGCAATAGATATTAATGTACTCCAACTAATTAATACTACAACTGATGGTCTTCATCCTCCATATTTTGAGCTGGTAGATTAACAGGTATGTCGGAGTTGTGTGGGCGCCTAAGATCGCAGTCAGGTAAACCGAGAATGTCTCGGAGATCATCTAGCGAGACCGAAATATTTACCTCACTTTCGTTGATGAGTATTCTCACGGTTCTAAACCGACGATCCAGACGTCGATGCTCTGCTTGCTGCTCGTGCGCCATCTCACAGCGAGCTTCGTCAACACTGCAGAGTTGTCGATATGTTGCATGCTCCGGGATTGTAGGCTGGGTTCCATCTGGCTCACGCGCATGTTGTGTTGCAAAGTAGCGTAGAGCCAAACTGTTCGGCGCTAGCGGAGATTGGTTAGTATCAGCTAAGTGCTGTACAATCCGAGTCGATGCTTCATTAACCCGTGCAACTGTTGCCCGTCGAATTGAGTTGTGGATCTATCAATAATGCAAAAGCTAACATTAGTATAAATCCACAGCTCCGATAAATATGACAGCAGTACCTTCACAGCGTACACGAAAACCATTAGACTGAAATCTGCCAGCGAGACGTTTCTACGCTGAGCATTCCGCCAGGATTGCATAACTTGGGCAGCGAATGATTCAGCAGTGAGCTTGATGAACTCCCTTTGTTTCGTGTTGGTACCTGGTTTGAGGTAAATATCCTTCTCGGACCACGAAATTCCTTCTTGAGCACTTACGATCGCGTCCACTTTTGCATGTAAGACGGCGTAGCCTTCTGTAGATTGCAAACTCACTGAATGTGGCTGCTTGTGGACTGCTCGGACGTCATGTAATGCCTCGCCCAATTTGATGGTCAGCGTTACTTTGACCTCTTCGTCCCCAAAAATGTGTTGCACTGTGTTGGCGCGTGAGGTAGATTCGCTCTCCATCAGGTATAATCCCGAGTGGATCTACAATGGTCTTCACTCGCTCAAGTATCATAAGATCAAATCGACAAATTTATGTTTAGCTCAATCTCATTCCAGATTTATTTTTCAACTTACCGTTGGTAGTCCGCTTTGCAACCTCGCGTCTTGTTCACGTGGGCGTCTATGTTGAGGAGGCTAATGTCGAGCTACTGTGCCAGCCAGTAGGAGGTCAGCACGTTGGTCATCTGAGGCTAGTGCTTCTCGTTCTTGTTCATGTCATCTCAGCGCATTTAGTCCACGCCCACCTATTAATACAAGATGTGTGCGAAGTAGGTGTACGTTAGTACATCGGTTATTAAAGTGTAAACAATACAGTACAGGCTTCACTCACCTGAGCAGCGCCTCTCCGTCGACATTGGGTAAGAACCTGCCAGTCTTCCTCCCTGCAATTTGGTTGGCCTGGATCCCCACTCGCTTCATTTCGTGGTGCACTTGGCCAATCTTCGAGTCCGGTCGGCCCAACTGCTAGTTCAGGGCTCACGGGCTGGTTGATGTGACACGGCACCTCGAGCTTGTTAACGAAGAAGTCGGTCGGGTGGTTATAGTAGAGAATGAGCGACTCACTGAGTGGCTTCTAAGCGCGACGACGGCGACATGCCCCTGCAGGGACGCAAACAGCATCTTCCCGTCCTTCTACGAGTTGTCCACGAAGTCGAGTATCCCCTGGTGATGGAGGCGAGTCGGCCGATCGAACGGCGGTTCTAAGGAACGCGGCGTCTGCGTGAGGGAGCAGACTAACTGGCCCCACGCGTGTACGAAACCCAGTTGTTGAAATCACCAATCAAAATTCTTCACGATTTGTACGTAATCATGCACGAGTTAGTGCAGGGGTGAGGTGGAATTAGTGCACTAAAAGGCAAGACAAAGTCCATGCAAAGTACAATACACTCCGGGCCAAAAGTATACGAACACCCCTACTTTTGCTAATACCTCAGCCTCTAGATGGAGTTGAGAAGTGTGCTTCAGACATGTTGTGTAGAACACGGTAATCATCAGTCGTTATGGGCTAATACTCACATACAAAAACCGTTTTGGCAGGTGGCCAAAATATACGAACGCTGTACTAATTGAAACTGGCTCAAAATGATATTTGTTTTTTATAATATGGTGTTTAGGCATGGGTTTTCAACGCAGCCACAACATTCGAAGAAAAACGAAGCTGTACTACAGCAGACGCATTTAGAATTTGCAATCAAGTTTTGGAGCGAATACAGCCATTTTCCGGATAGTGCTATCTACAACGTCGACGAAACGGCCATTTATTTCGACACTCCACCCCACAAAATATGGGCCCTCAAGGGGAGGCGTGGATCAGCAAAAGTCAAGCATATGCAGAAGAATTCCGGAAGACTCACAGCTGTGCTCACCATTCGGGCTGACGGTACGTTCATTTATTTTACATTTAATTTACTGTATACTGAAACTAAGTAACGTTATTTGATTTAGGAAAAAACTGCCAATACTCTTCATTCTGCGAGGAATACCTGGCGGCACTGTGGAGACAAATGAGTTGCCAACATATCCAGATGGACATGTTTATACAGTCCAAGAACATGGCTGGATGGACGCAACTGTTTGGGAGTTTTATATTGAAAGTTTGCTTAAATTTGAAATAGATTCTCCCTCTGTCCTCCTTCTCGATAACTTTGATTCCCATGTATCGGAAGGAGGACAGAATGTGGTAGCGGAGGCTACCTCAGCACTAGTGTGCCCTGTTCCGCCAAACAGCACGTCTGTCTGTCAGCCTCTTGATGTTGGAGTTATGGGTCCACTCAAGAAGAAGCTGACAGGCGTATGGCTATCAGACAATATTAATGGTACACGCACCGCGCAGCAAAGAGACTTGGCGCGATCAAGCGCACCATTACAGCATGGGAAGGCATCACAGAGCACTGTGTTGTGCGTAGCTTTGAAAAGGCAATTCCAAGATATCCTGAAGTCCAAGTATAGGATAAAAATGTTTTTTCACCAATCACAAATAGCGAATCACTGATGGGTACGGATTTTTTTGTCGAGATGCCCCGTTTACTTTTGTATGGCGGATACAGTTCAGTGGGGGTACGGATTTCACCGTCGTTGTCTGTACTACACAGGTTATACGGTATCCTTATGGCCAGTACCTACTGTAACGGGGTTTAAAATGTGTCAAGGTATCACTATAGATGAACCCAGTCGATAAAGACCATTGCTAATATCTACAACACAGGATATAATGCACGGCTGCTAATAAACGCGCCGCAGGAGCGGCTGCGGAAACAGCAACGTGAGGAGCAGGGAGCGGCGTGTGCGCGGACATCGACCCGAAGCCTTTTAGTATGCAATATTTGGCGCTGAACAAGTATGATAGTGGATGCTTTTCATTAACAAATGTATTGAAAAATCCCCATCGAGCATTAATTTGACAAGTATTAATTAAGCGCCATAGTTAAGCCTGAATACCGAGTCGGTGGATCGATAAGTGATTAAGTACACCAGGATATTAGACAACAGAGGTATTAAGTTGGCCAGGGTTCTCTGTACCTCAGCTAGTGCTACATTGACCTTCACCGAACCTTCAGCAAGGTACTGCTTGCACTCAGTCATATCGACAAGAGCATGTATTACATGTACACTATTAAAGCCAGAGAGATGTCCGTGAAGACGGCCGACCTCAAGTCAAGTGGGTAGCGATTGTATATGACAGAGCAAGCTACTGTACCTTACGCATCTCTGCCCTACGTATTTTGCCGTGGGCTACTACTAAAACAAACTAGTTCTACGTCGTAGTTGACCATCGTTTGCTTCACTTTACATATTTGTTGGGTCCGAAGGCCTGAAAAACCTTCGTTTCCACGTCGGGTGTACATCGTGCCAACAGGACTTCATCCACCTACTTCCTGGAAGTACCGGTATATTGGTAGAGTGCCAATATCTAATCTTGAAGTATGTCGCTCCCGCCTCCTCACGTTCAACTCATGCTGGAGCCGCCGATGCCGAACTGCCGCTTAAACGCCGATATGATTCCAGGGTCGGGCGGGTCGTTTGCAACCGCCCGACCCTGGAATCATATAGTTTGAAACGAGAGATGTAGTTGGGCGGTAATGACGACTTGAGCTGCAGGTTTCCCAGGACAATGTTGCGTAGGAGGGCAATATTGCACCGTTGTTGATGCATGTCTAGCTCGCGCAGCCACTCCTGAAACAACACACCAGTCATCCACGTCTTCCTATAAACCAGAGATCAACACTGGTCTTCTGGTTGTGGTGCTCCCTCTACTACCTAATAGTCCTGTTATACCTAATAGGAAGTGCGTCCACGGGAGGTATTAAGTTGTCCAGGGTTCTCTGTTTACAATTTGGCAGGGTGTTAAAGTCATGTGTTAAAGTCATATCAGTGATATGATATCACACCGTGTGCTATCCCACTGTACTGTACCGTATACGTATGTGACCACACCATTCATCGCTTAAGTACGATTACAAAATTTCTCCTTTCATTTTTTCTCATTCCAGAATCCGCTGGCTCGAGAAAAGATGGTGAAGCTCTTTTGTGCTGTCGTTGGAGCGACTGGGAGTGCGTTTCCTGTGGACATCGACGCGAGTCAGTCGGTGGGGACTTGAAGGACGCGATCAAGGCGAAGAACTCAGCAACGATCACATGCGATGAACCTGCAGCTCTTCCTGGCGAAGCAGGGCGACGCGTGGCTGAAGTCGAAGGATGCGTGATTTCTAAGAAGGAAGGAAGCGGCTCCTAAAGCGCTGAGAACGAAGAAATGATGCAGGGAGACGGCGAAAGTTTGACGGGATGGAGCAACCATCCAGGACCAAATTCACGTGCTGGTGGTGGTTCCGAAGAGGAGTCCAAATGACCTGTTTGTTGAGAACGATTCGATATCGGCGTTTCGAGAAACTGCCGCAAGCATTCACCGAGTGCAGGTTCAAATGCAAGTGCTGCTTGAGCAAAATAAGGCTAATTTGACACACAAACCAAATTCCTTCTCCGATGGGGCATTGGGTCAAATGGAGTCTGGAAGATTGAAAACGGATGGCATGATCATCGATGCTGCACCAACAGAGAACGAAGAAGCATTTTGGCCAGAGGCAATTCAGATTCAAGCGGATGCTATTCAGAGTGAGGCTGCTTTTGACGCGTTTATTACTCCTTTTTCAGCGACGTATTAAGCCGTTGTGGTATGGTATTCGTCAATAGCGAGAGATATCCATGGTTGTCTCAGTCTCCGCTTGTTACCAAGAATACAGATCTCAAACCGGATGGATTTGCGACCCACCGTGGAATGTTTCGTGCCAAACCGGTACCGGACGATGGAGTGCAACGCCAGAATGGATTTCGATTTGGAGTAGCAGTGGAAGAATTGTTCGACTGCCTCATTTTGTTCGAAAGCAAGCTCACTATAACGGATGCTTCGTTTGGCCAAGTGGTACGATATCTGCAGTATCTTTGCCCCAAGGAGCTAGCAAGCGCTATTCTATTCGACCGCCGCTCCTTTTGGTTGATCAAAAGCCACAGGTCTGTTGTTACCAAAGTTCGAAGAGCGAAGTGGGTCGATAAGGGCTCGAAAAGATTGTTCCAGAGCTTTATTACTGACAACATATCTCCATGGGTGGCGCACTTAACCAATGCCTGCACTTCATTGGGTGTTGGTGTGGTGGAGGGCGATGCATTTCTCGGCCGTGGCGCTCATGGACGCGTTTTTAAGGTAACTGGGCCAGGTCAGAAGGTTTTCGCGCTGAAAATCGTGGAGGAATGCTCCGTTGGACGTCTTTATCAAGAGAAGAAGGCCTTGATGAAAGCCCAGCCCACAGGATTGACGATTACTCCTGTGCGAGATGTCATCGAAAGCACTGATGGTAGCGCGGCCTTATTGCTGTCTCCTGTTGGGAAACCTCTGCCTCGACCAACGACACTAGAGGGAGTACGGAACCTCTTTGGATTGTTATGGCAGCTCCACGCGAATAGCCTGGTCCATGGAGATCCTCGCGTGCCGAATGTGATCCTCATTGGGGATACGCCCCTCTGGATTGATCTCGTGGAAGTGATGGAGGCTACTCCCACTTTGAAAAAATGATGCTGATATTCTCGCACGGTCCATCCTAGGTGTCTCTCGGGCCTTTGAGCTGGACCCGGCAACGAAACAATTGATCGATAACTATGGCGAAAGCGCTACGCCAGAGAATCTTGATCGTCTGGCCGAAGCAGTAAGCTTGGTATTCCCAAATTAGCTGCAAATCCGATTCAATGGTTTTCATTCGCACGGCAATGGGTGCAGCTCATTGACCGAATGGGGCGTCGCCGCTGTGCACACGTTTGATCTATGAGCACTTTGCTGGGTTGTTGGCAGCAGCCAGTTATTCTGCTGTGCTTCTTCCGCGATCTGATAAACTTCGCGCGATAGCACATCTCTGTTTCAGCCAGCACACACAAAAAGTTAGTCATACACCGCCAAATTACAATCAGAACGCGTCTACGTACGGGTGGCGTCTGTCAATGGCTGTGATCGACTGCACTCCATCTTGGTCAGCAACAGCAAGCAGTCCGTAGGCAGCCATCGCCCTCAGAAAAACCGACAGCTTCTTGAACGAGCTATGCTTAATGTTCAGCGACACCCCGACACGCAGCAACACATTCGCTTGGAACGAACTCGACAATGGGTTTCCCGACCGCCTCACTCGTCCGGAAGTTCTAAATCTACTGCTTTCCAAGTGCATGCGCTACCACCGAATCGAGCGTATGCCGCGAAGTTCCATGGGGGCAACTTGCGCCCGATCTCGATTCACGCCGGCAAGCTGATCCAGATTCATTGGTTAATGATGTGTTGGAATACTTTAGCACCATGACGTATGGCACGAATGTCAAGGCCAAGAAGAAAAAGAATCGCAAACATGTGTACGAAAGAGTATTGAACAAGTGTAGTGGTGAAGTCTAAACAGATTGGAGACGTTCTAGGAACATCTTCTATCAGCGGTGACGCGGAGGACGTTCCTGATTTGCGTTTCTTTTTCTTCTTGTTGCTAGTCGTGGTGGTCTCGCTGCTGGTGGTGAAAGTCGTGGTCGAGGTTGTAGAACTTTGCTCCGACTTGGACTTGGACTCAGTCGAGGACTGTTTCTTCTTGGTTGTTTTCTTGCACTGCTTGTTTTACCGAGAGCGATGTGGTACACAACGAGCGCCAGAATGCATGAAATATAGTGAACGACAGATGCGCTCAGTACAAGCCGTAGGTCGCCTGCACCACGGCACAAATTTGAAAAGTCATTGGCACGAGAGCGTGCATGGCCAATTCCACCTTGCTTTCTACCAGGAAGTCCTTGTACTTGGCAGCCTCCTGAAAATTTCCATTTCCACCTCCGCACAGACGGCCCGATCGGATACAGAAAAACCACAAAGGTCTCGAGAGGTCTTGAACCGGTACACACATTCGCACGAAACAACACGAAAGGTTGGACACACAGACCATCCCCCAGTCTAGCCCACTACAACACGGCGCGTTGTGCGGTCAGTGTACTCTTCAAGAATGGCTCCTGGGCCGCCGCCGTCTTCAAAGATGCACTTCGGGCAGTTTTCAGTCGTAATTTTGACGCTGCTACTGGAAGACTTTCAGTATATTGAGCTGCATCTTGCCCCGACGGCCCCAAAGAAAGCCGTCAGAGGCAGTGGAGTCATGCAGTCAAGCGACAGACTGATAAGGTATGTAAACACGCTCAAAATGGCGACGTAGGAACCCCTCCAAGCAGAAGACCGTTCGAGAGCTCTGACGGCGGCTTCTGGGAAAATGGATAACCACAGCACTGCAAACAGCGAGCGCTTCAAACGCTGCTGGTCGGAGGTTCCGTCATTACTTCCACTGAATGTAAAGAAATACAGAACAAAAACCGCAATGCCGCCACCACAAGCAGTCCCAATGAGCTTGAGGACGAGCTTGTAATTTGTCCCAGAACCTGTACAGCTCCGTGGGTGATGATAATAATCATCCAGCGAGCAGGGCTCGGAAAAATAATGGCACGTGTTCGTGCGCCCATCTGGAAAAAATGTGACAAGGCAGATTGACCATTTGAAACCATCACAATCCGTCGGAGCCCATTAGACTACCATCTCGGTACATCCAATGACCATTCTAAACCATCTCCGAGAGAGCCGGTTGATGTCATCACTTGATGTCTGTACGAAGTATGCGCAGCAAATGTGTATATCCGGAAGAACAAATCAAGTGTGTGCGAAGTCAGGTCGGTCGCATTGGAGCAACAGCAGTAACACCTGGAGAATGAACTGAAAGACGTGTATTACAGGCACATGCAGAGGTATCGGTAGCGTAAGTATTGTAAGGTCCTTTTGTTCACGAAGCCGGGGCTCACAGCTCCCGCAAATATCTCGAACGTCAGAAGAATGTAGACACCGCAATTGTAGTTGTCTGTCTGCAAGCCTAAAGTCGAATTGAACCCTTGGACTCTGTAATCCCTCGTCAAACCACTCGGTATCAGGCCCCGTAGTTTTTGAGCCGCAGCACGTACAGCGAGCTTGTATGACGACTCCATTGGGTCGTAGAGGAGCAGCGTCTTCTTCGAGAGGTCGGTCATAATGCTACACTAGTGGTTACCGTTGCAGTTGACAGGGATTAGAACGCGTTCATCTGAAGCTCCAAAAAGACGGCAGAGAGCTCAGTTTCATCTGTCACTATTTCGTAGCCGTTGGCGCCGTTGACGACGCTGATCATGTTAGGGCTCACTGAGATCACGTTTGGAATGCCGTTGAACATCTTCTGCATCAACGTGACCATCGTAACGTCGCTAAGTCGACCTTTGGCAGCCAGATCAAGTACTTCCATCTGTACATAGCATCATTCGACAGTGTGAGAATAAGTGCAGCGTTAGGCAACATAGCGAACTTTACCTCATTTGTCAGCAGTCTAAGGCCCTGTAACTTGGAGCATAGGTCTGGGTCTTCTTTCGTGTAAAAGGCGGCGTCAATGTCTAGAGTGAAGACCACTGCGGATGCCCACTTTTGGGCGGCTTCGATCTTCCGGACTGTCGTTAAGGCGCGGTGGTATTGCTTCATAGTGGCGAGTGTACTGGTTGTAAATATACCAATGGTAGGTATATCTACAGCGACATCGCGTTCAGCTAGGCCTGCGTGTTTCCCTTGCAGTCTCGCCTCTTTTTCATCGCATTTCCGAAGCAAATCCTTCGCAAAGACCCTCACTACTTCGTCAGCTTGTATGATGGGTTTGCTAGCTGGCCGTTTTGTTAGTTGCATTGCGACGGGAGGCTTCACCTTCTTCTCGAATACAAACACTTTGAACTTGCTGAGTGTATCTGCTGCAGATCGGTATGTCGGATCACCTGCCAATATATCAGCAATGATGGCTACGTTCAAGTTCATGCTGTGCATTTCGGAGTCCTCTTGGGCCATTGCCACTGCCAAACTTCTCTTCTTTTGGCTATGGAGGGCTTGATTTTCGGGCGCCCTCTGGATTTTGGCGGCGAACTGACTTGAAAGTTGTCGTCATCTTGCGCTAGAGGCACTAGTTGCAAACCAGTGTCAGACGGTTCTTCGCGTAACTCAGAGGGTGCGGACCCCACTGCTTGTGTTGCAATGACCATCTCAGATGGTGTACGGACCTTTTCAGATGGTGACGGGCTCTGACGAGATGGTGCAGTCTCCATTTCAGGTGGGCTTGCCATGGGCACGCTAGTCTCCACTGTAGCAGGGGTCGGTACTTCCTGGTTTGTCTGCGGCACGAGCTCCGTTGCCGGAGGGTCCGTCCATGTGGGGTCCTTCCCTGGTGGATCTGTCTCTGGTGGTCTTGGCATTTGAGCTGATGTGTCTTCTTCACACTCACCAACTCCAGTGTCGAGCAGCACTTCCGACGACTCCTCGTTTGTGCGCCATGCTGTCTCCCGGTCAGCGCTATTACCATGGTGTGCGATGAGTTTGGCTGCCAGCTCGCTCTCCCCACGCTTAAAGAGTTTTCCTATTTGTTGAAGTGCCTGTAGTGCCGCGCGATACTGAGGCATACCCATGCCACTCATGGTCTCAGCAATTGTAATCGCGGTCTGCTGAGCTTCTCGATACTTTCGATTAGAGTCCCACGGGTTACTCTCATCCCGTAATACCTTTCCCACCGCAAACGAACCGACCGACACATTATCCAAGGAGGGAGCATGTTGAATCGAAGCCAACAACCATCTCGCCGGTAATAGCTGAGTAGGAATGACGACCTCCATACCTAGGGCCTTGCGAAGGTAAAACACGTGTCTACAGGGTAGCAAACGGGTCGTCATAAAGAGGCACGAACATTCCCAGTTCTGCTTGTTCACAGAGTACTCCACACCAGGCTCATCAGATGCGTCGTCGTCATCTGCCATGTTTTTGATAGAAATTATCCCAGGTACGGCCTCGAAGAACGAGTAACGCGCACGTCCGCTGACAACGTACGTGTACTGCTCGTAGATAAGCTCACATGCGTGCTCACTCACGAGGTTTGCTACGAGCATCATCTCGCGATCGTACTTGCTGTTGTGAACAGTACAAATCTTGGCTGAACGAGCTACAAAGCTGCGCTCGTTCCGACTCTGGTAGCACATGATGGAGGCGACACACTCGTCTAGGCCCATTGTTCGGCTCATTGTGTCCTTGAGCTGCTTCCACGAAGCCTCAAGCCGGTTATTTGTGTTGTTGCCTAGCGTCACTGCGTTTTGGCGTTTACATGCACAGCACATTGCCTTGCAGCTATCCCAATTCTTGACAAAGTACATCTCGAAAGGGTGCGATTTTACGAGTGTGAGACGGTCACATGTGACCACGTGACCATCCAGATGGGGAGAGATGGTCACTTCAATATCCAACCCAACAGGGTGCCCACCCGAGCTGGTAGAAGGTTGCTCCAAGTCGTGATCTTGCGTAGCTGGCCGTGATCCAATCGACAAAATGTGACGCATGTACGCTCGGTACTTCGAAAATTCTTGCTCAGTCTTTCGTATACCATAAGTGGCACCATACTGCGGAGCTGTGCCTTTGCCACGACGAAAGCGCGTAGTCAGCCGATGCAACTTGCTCTCGTAGGTACTTTATGACGTGAAACTGGCAAAGTAGAATCACCACATCTGGCAGCGCCGCTTTCAGAACGGCTATTTCAGTAAAATCCTTGTCAACGATGACGCACTGTAGCTTGGACCATGCCGGATTGTTGGATTTGAACTCCTCCAAGGAGGTAAGTAGGGTAGATGCCCGCTCATTCTGAAGGACAGCATGCTGTACAAATTGCCCTTTCCCGAACGCATCGTGCACCATGAAGGAGAATATCTTATACTTGGACGCGTTCGTGCCATGTGTGGCATCTATCAGCATAACCTCAGGAAAGTGATGAAACATTTCGCGCATGAGTTTGGTCTGTAGTGTAATACAGGTAGCGATTCTCTACATAGTGAAACACCGCGTCGTTAAAACCAGCTTATTTTCATGTACAACCCATAATTCTGCTCACCTTTTCCTGCACAGTCATACATAGATACTTCATGCAACGGGTATTTCATAATTCAATGCAACCAAGGGCTCAATAGATGCACAAGACACACGTCCTTCCGCGATTCGTACTTACGTTCGTAAACAGCTTTTGTTTGACACCGTCTCAGAAATTTTCAATCGCATTAACTATCGGCAGCGATTTGGCGGGGTGATTACTAACTTTATATTTATTAATAGTACTACTGTACCGGTAGTACACTACTGTAGTAGTAGTAAGTACTTGTTAGGGTGATTTTTTGAAAATGCAAGCACGGTGTGTATTTCAAGTAAGCTTAGTCAATCTACCGCAGGTACCATGTCATAGTAGGATTTCCACTCCTTATCGATTTCTTTACGCTTCCACTCCATACACTCGCAAAACACCTTCGCGTTCTGAACGTAGACAGATGTTCGCATCTCCAAGCCATCCTCCGACGCAACAAAGCCTTCCTTCAAGTGCAGTGAGATCAGTCTTGCGTATCCAGCGTTTAACGCGCGTACGATCAAGTTCACCTACAGTATGACACCGCGAACATTGTCAGACCATACTGAAGTACTCAATCGGAGCACGAAGAATTCATACCTTGTATCTGCTCCCGACTACCGGACCTTCAGACACGGATTCGACGGAAATGTTCATAACCGGCACGGCAAACGAGCGACCATCGTACCAGGCGTGCATGTCTGACGTAAGAGCAAGGCGATTGCTTTGATCGTTGTCATACTTGTGATAGCTTGCATATCTCCGGCAATGTTCTCTTGACATCAAATGACAGCTCTGCGCCTTCCCACATTCCCGAACCACTCTTCACTCTCGATACGCTGATACTTGAATTCGTCAGTTACCACGTCAACGATCGAGGTGTTGGTCGAGAGAGATGACATCGTTATTTGGGAGAATCGGTATCTTCTGGAACATAGTGCCGGGTCAAGATGCGCCGCAGTTCGCTTAACTCCCGAGAAATTGGAGCTACACTTGTCGAGACCGTGTGACCATCGAGAGGGAAGTTTGCGTGATACCTTCATTCTGTAATTCGTTTTCGAATAGCAAAGCATCCCGCTCTGTACAACATCTGTGAGACATCAACCAGCACAGTTCTACAATAATCCAAATGCATACCTTCCTTGAACAGAACATGGATCCGCAACGTCGCCCCTTCATACCACAGCGCCTTGTCATTTTCGCCAGCGCGAAGGTCAGGATCATAGTATCCCAGATATGATGCCGCCAGACGGTACACTCTGCAGCGAATCCCTTTCGTGTTCAGCGCGTTTCCAATCGATCCACTGACGAGCGACAACCCCTCTTGTGGTTGTGCTTGCTCCGGAACCACCACCAGCACGTGAATGGTCCTCTTCGTCGGAGCATCTCCAAACAAGTCGCCGATCTCGTCTGCTGGGTCCATTTCTTCGTTTATCAGTGTCTTTACTTCCTCAGGAACGCTTCCACTCCGCATAGAAATCACGGCAGCATCTTTCGACTTCAGCCACGCGTCGCCCTGCTTCGCCAGGAAGAGCTGCAGTTTGTCAGCTTCACACTTGATCGTGTCCGGCTTCTTCGCCTTGATCGCGTCCTTCAAGTGGCCCACCAACTGACTCGCGTCGATGTCCACAGGAAACGCGCTTCCCTCCTCGCCAACGATCGAGCACACGAGCGTCACCATCTTTATTTGAGGCGGCAGATTCTCGAATAAGAGAAAAGGGAGGGGTGAATTTTGGTGTCGTACTTAAGCGGAAATGAAAGCGTGATGAAGCGCTGTCACATAGATGTAGCCCTACCTCACGTGATTCCAACCAATGGTGAGAGATACGGACGCTTCAGCACAACATTTGGGGATTAACATTTGGGGATTAGAAACGGTTAAATCTGTCTATGAACACTCCTGAAGCGTTGGGTGCCTCCTCGAGCTATCAGCTGGTCGAGAGGTTGCGTCGTTGAAACCCCTACCATCGCAGTAGAAACGGTTAAACCTATTCTCTATGTAAATAAAGCTAAGGAAAAAAACCACTGCGTAACCTGCTGAATATTACTACTCATAGGGATAACCGCCGTTGTTGGGACGGCCGTAATAAATTGGGCCATTCGCGGGGTGGGCGTTTCGGTCTCATTTTCGCGGGGCTTCGTTGGCGAAGGAGTGGTGTAGGGATAGCCCCCGTTGTTGGGACGGCCGTAATAAATCGGGCTATCTACCGAGGCAGGGTTTGCATCGGAGGTTGCTGCGACGAAGGCAACAGCCAGCTGCATGGCCAGTAGTGGCGTGAGAAACTTGGTGGGGTTCATCTCGGAGGGTACCGGTACTGGGTGTTTAAGGCGCAAAATGAGGTGTGAGGGAGGACGCAGACCATTCCCGACTCACAGCACAACAGAGCCAGACTGGGCTCTTGAGATGTGCCTGCATCTGATTACCGGTACTTTACTGCTGGAGAACCGTCCGTTTAATTGGCGGTCCGAACGGCTTTATTAGTGTATGTCGCGCTGCGCGACACAAACCACTTGGATCAACTTGATCGACGGCAGCGCGCCGCACATGTGTTATTACTACACCGTATGTGAAGTTGAGACCCCATCGAAACTTGTGTCAACGCACAGTGAACATATACCTCTGAGATTTCCATCATTCATTGCCAAGGAAATTAATAGAAATACAGCGCGTTCTTGGCAACAACAAAAATCGAGGCCAGCACATATAATGTCGGTACGTTGTACCGGTACATGCAGTACCTGATTTATTACTATCGATATATATATTAGGAAAATTCCAAAGGGGGACTCGAATCGAAATACATTTTCAAAGAGGGACTCGATAATTACGCTGTCTATAAAAGCTAGCTTTTACTACCGTAAGCCTCTTATAATTACCCGAGCCTCTGTGAACCTGTTTTTAGCCTCCACCACCAGATTAAAATGGCCGCCGGTGAAGACGATACGGGCGATGCAGAGCTAGGTGGTCTGCGTCAGCAGAGGTGGAGAACCGGAAAGGACGCTGTTGCTGCAATTAAAGCTTACGCATTAGCGCTTGGTAAGCGGGTTGTTGTTAGCAAGAGAGGTGGTACGTTTAAAGACATTCGCTGTTCTAGTGGGGCGTCTTGTACCTGGTTCGTAAAATTGTCGGTGTCAAAGAGGAAACATCAACAGAACAACTGGCACGTGACAACAACCAATCTCAAGCATATCAACTGCACGTCGACTGCGAAACCCTCTGCTCATCAACTAGCTGCATCGTCAGTGCTGCGGTCTGCTGTAGTTGCTGACGCCAGCATCTCTGCGTTGGCGATGGCTGGGCAGCTACAGGAAGCGTCCAAGTTGATATGCAGTACCAGCATGCTATACAGAGTGAAGGATATTGTACTTCGTGAGGTCTTCTCAGAAGACGAGCAGTCTATCAAATACCTGCCGTGGTATCTTGAAGCATTTGCGAAGTGCAACATCGGCGTTTTCAGCGACATTCAGCGTGACGGAGAAGGTCACTTTGTTCGTGCGATGGCCGCCTTGGATCATGCATGGTTTTGTAGCGGCCAAGGAATTTTTGGGGTGGATGCAGCTCACATGAAGAACCGCCAATATAATGGGGTGCAAATTGTGTTAGTTGCACGGGATGGAAATCTCCAGAACCGCGTAGCAGCCGTGGCGCTAGCTCCGCTGGAGGATCACTCCAACTATTTTTGGTTCTTCAAAGCACTTCTTTTGCATGGGTTTCCACTTCGTGATGTGCCAGTTTTTTCTGACCGCCATGCCGGCATCATTTCAGCTTCGGACGAGCTAAAGATAAAAATCTTTTTGCACAAGACATCTCATCGGTACGATAGTATTGCATCGAAGGATATGGTGTTTGATGCTTACAAATGCGTATTGTACTCACAGGAAATATGCGAGCTGACAAAAAGTGAAGCTTGCTGTGTGCCATGAGGCAATGGTTTGGCGCGCGCAAGCTGCAAATACGCCAGCCGAGTACAAAGCAGCCATACAAGATTTGAGTGATGCGAATGTCCCTGCCGGGGAATATTTGAACGCGGTGGGGCCGAAGAAGTGGGCTCTGCATCCATACTACAAGACCCAACCCCTCTATGGATGGAGAACTACCAACTTTGTTAGGCAAAATCGTTGCGGCTAAAGCCGAGGAAGCTACTGCCTTACGGCTACTTCCGTGCGTACACCAAAATCATGATGACCGAGGCGCATCTTCGTCTCTGTCAAGGCAAAACATGGACAGCCTCTGGTCGAATCACAACACCTCGATCGGAAAACAAGTTCCAGTGTGAGCTTAAGCAGATGCCGCTGTACTCTGTTTCGTTCATCTCGGACGAAGTTGCATAGACCAGTCGATTGGGTCACGGGGACAAGCCAAGAGAGGTGAAATTATATCCGCCATCATGCTCATGTGTGTCTTGGTTACAGCAAGGGGTCACGTGTCGCCACCTCTTGGCTGTCAAAATGCAGACGAACGGAGGTCTGGAGGATGTGTTTCAATTGTTTTCTAGCTGCTACACCGTTGCTCAATATGCGAAGAATCAGCGTCCCATTGCGCTCCCGGACGACTCGGAAAAAGAGCAGATGAAACCTTGACACCTGTACTTTATCAACGGCAGGCACAATGAAAAGGCGATCTTGCTCCTAGACACAGGCGCCGAGGTGTCCATCGTGGATACCACCTTAGCTCGTAAGGTTGGATGCTATGTCGATCGGAGTGAGAGTCAAGAGTGCCTAGGAATTGGAGAGAATGTGTACGTCGCGGAAGGACGGACCAGGGTCAAGATCACCCATGTCGGAAATCTGGTGTATGTCTTCAATATCTGGGTGGGAGATCTGTCGGGACAAGATGCGATATTGGGTATGGACTTCATGGTCCCGGCCGGAATCCGGCTCGATCTTGCTAATGGGACACTGTGCTTACCGGATGAAGTCAGGATCTCGCTAAGTGGACGTCGACAACTCTATAGCGGAAAGATGAGACTGATACACATAGATGACTCCCTACAACTGGAGGTGGATGAGTCCGTGGAATTGCCAGTGCGTCTGCGTGCGTCGTCGGACCAAGATAAGCTCTGGGTGACGCGATGACAAGGCTGGGTACCGACGGTAATTTCTGGACGAGGTCGAACTCGGTATCTCCATATCACAAATGTGGGACCGGTCTGCTTCGGATCCCGAGGAATGAGCGAGTCGGAATGTGGCTGACAGGAGATCGCGTGCATCGATGGCCAGGATACGTCTCAGTCGGGTCACGTCGCTATGCCGAGTGGCAGAATTTGGCGTTCGAAGCTACGACCGATGCTGACCTGCAAGGATCGGATGAGCCTGAACAACAAGGACCCTTGGTCGACCATCCGACATATCCTACCCCGCGCGCAATCCTGCGTAGAGGATCGGGCGTCACCCCGAAGGTGTTGTCCGGCGTTGTCATTAACGACGAAGGCCAAGAGGTCGACAGCCCAAGTATGACGAACGGAAACGACCGACAGTCAGGATCTCGTCCAACCGATTCAGAGTGGCCAAATCTAGCCACTCCTTTTCACCTTCCACGATCACGCCCTATTGACGCTGGAGAGCTGCGCTAGCGAGTCTGTCCGCGCTGGCGTTCCAGTTGCGCTTGACATGCAAAGCTCATGTGCTGGCCATTCTCGAAGTCGATCGAGTGCTTTCTGTCTCAATAGTGTCAGACCAGGTGCTTTACAATCGATCTCTCCTCGGACTTGTCGGATTACCAGGTTAGAGTCGCCACAGATCACCAGCCGTCCTCGATCGAGGTCTCCCAGAAGGTCGAAACACAGTAGGAGGTCATTATACTCAGCCTCATTCACCGTCATACCCTCGCTGTAGCCCGATCGAGCTTTCGCCACAGTCCAGCTTGGCAGACTCCACACAATCGCACTGTAGGCGCCACCTCCGCGCTTGACTCGGGCTGATCCATCGAAACTCACCACCCACAGCTCTTCTCCGGCCTGGATAGTTGGGATCGGGGCCTGAACTGGGCGTCGGGGCTCCTTCTTCGGGGCGATCGCGATCAAGGCTTCGTCCACTTCCGACCTAGTGGTGATACTTGCTGCGATCGTCCGAAGATCTCGTCCTCTCCCTTGGTACACTTCACAATCTCCAACGTCCAAGGCAACATGAGCGCCGCCCACTGTCCCAGTCGCCCCTGCAAACCGGGTGACTTAAACAGCCAGGCCAGGGTGGAATGGCGAGACAAGATCCGGATCGGTCAGCCGACCAACATGTTGTAGTTCAGATCTAGGATCCGCAACAGCGCCAGCACTTCCTTTTCCACCACATTATAGTTGAGCTCGTTCGACTTCAACGTGCGACTGGCGAAGGTGACGGGGTAATATACCTGATCATGCTCCTGCATCAGGGCAGCCGATATCGCCCAGTCGCTCGCATAGACAATTATCACCGGCTGTCGTTCGGGGTCGAAGTGTTTGTGGACTGTGGTAGTGGCGATCTTCCGCTTCAAGTCCTCGAAAACCCGGAGCGAACGAATCCATTTCTCATCAAATCCGACTGGAGCTGACTCGTCTCGATCAGTCTTCGTCTGGCGTGACACGTCTTGGTCCGACTTCGTCGGATCGAGGACCCGCTGGAGGTCCTGACTCTTCTTAAGTTCTGCAAAGTCCACCTCGCGCAGTTCATACAGAACAGCCGCGTGCACCGCGTAGTCCTCAATAAAACGGCCGTAATAATTCAGACTGCCCAGGAACGACTGCTTCGCTCGCAGCGATCTCGGAAACGACAGATCGGTCAGTGCCTTCAAGTCCTTCGGGTGAGCTTCTAGTCCGTCGCTCGACACTTGATGTCCTAGGTAGTCCACTTTCCGCATGCCCCAGAAACTCTTCACGACGCTGATCGACAGGTTCCACTTATCACACGCTTCCAGCAGAGCTTCCACTCGGCCGCAGAGATGGTCCCATGACCCAGCGGTCACCAGGATATCGTCGATGTAAGATCGACGCCCCAGCACCGACGGTCGACCAGGGGCCAGGGGCTCCCCACTTTCAAACAGGTCGACGAGACCTTCCGAGTTACCAGATCGAGATCTTCATAAATCCATATAGGGCGTTGTCGATCAGACGTTGGTAGATCTGTGGCGCATTCTTAAGACCGAATGGCATCCGGTTCCACTCAAACAGCCCGAAGGGGGTGATGAAGGCCGAAATCGCCCGCGCCCGATCGGTCATGGTCACGACCGAAAATCCACTAGCCATATCCAGAGAGCAATACCAGAGGACTTTATCTAAGTTCTCTAGCAGCTCGTTTATCAAAGGCATGGGGTAGACCATCAACCTGGTCGGGCTGTTCACCAGCCGGTAGTCGATGCATAGGCGTGTATCCACTCCATTCTTCTTGATAATGATCACGATCGGGGACGCCCATGGTAAGGTCGAATACTTGATAATAGTCGCAGACAACAATCCTTTGAGCAGATCTGACACCTTCTCCCGGAATCGCGGCGCGATCTTACGCACTCGCTGGGCGATCGGCTTAGCACCACCTACGTCGATGTCGCAGACCACCCCCGCGCTGCGGGTGGCGGGGCATTCCCTTACCAAGCAAAAGGTGGTGTTTCCGCCAGATAATCTGCCGAAGCGTTTCGATCTTCTCCGGATCGGCGCCTTGGAAACCACCTACCTGAATGTCATCGATTGTCACCTCGTCGGTCGTGGTCGAGACCTCGGGCAGCACAGCCAGCTCTCCCTGCGTCCTCCGCAAACAGTTCGCCACCATCACGGACATGCACCTCTTCACCTTCTTCGGGTTCCGCTGACTTCGATCGTTCCGGTCCTAACGGTACATGGCCATGGCGATCCGAGCTGGTCTCGACCCGTAGTTAGCAGACGTCGCCGGATCTGCACCGACGTTGGCCGACCTGCCTGATATATCACCTTCGGCGTCCGACTGTTTCGGGCAGTCGGACGAAGTCGGCTCAGAGACGTCCGCCCCTGGTCGATCGACCTCGACC